>JAKZJZ010002656.1:0-14593 GCA_022702705.1 Papilionanthe hookeriana x Papilionanthe teres | reverse complement strand
TAAAATAAATGTTGAGAAATATTTATGGGAGTGTTTCAAAGAGGTTTTGACTTTAGTTGGGCTTTGATTTTGGGGTTTGGGCTCATTTGGGTTAGGTTTGGGTTTAGGTCGAAAATGGGCCTTTTAGCTTTGGGTTGAATTTGAGTGGGATTTGGGTCTAAATTTTGGGCAAATCATGTTAGTGTTTTGTTTGTGGGAATGTTAAGGAAGATTTAGAAAAGGTTTGGGGTTAATTGGAGTTGAATTGGGTGAGTTTGGGTTAGGTTTGGGTCATGGGTCCAAATTGGGCTTTAAGGCCAAAAGTGAGATTGGATCCAAATGTCAATCAAATTGGACTTGGATTTGGTCTAGATTGGTATTGGGGATGTTGAATTGAAGTTTAGAATTGAATTGGACCAAAATTGGGGTCAATTGGGTAGGTTTGGTTTAACATTGGGTTCACTTTGGGTTAAAATGGGTCAAATTGGGGGTTTTGACAAATGTAGGGTAAATTGACAAAATTGGCCCATGGTGTAGTTGGACAAAATGAAATTGGGAATATTTGGGATTTTCTGGAATTTTTTGGGAATTTTCTGAATTTTTGGAGTTTTTGGCCAAGAAGGGTATTTTGGGTATTTGGAGGGTATTGGGAGTTTTTCTTGGAATTTTTGGTATTTTTGGATATTGGTGATCAATTTAAGTGATGTGGAAATGTTTGGGAATGATTTTGGAGAATTTTGGATAATTTGGAAATTTTGAGAAATTTGGGTAATTTCGGGGGTTTTGGGTAGGTTTAGTAGGTGTAGGGTCCCGGGGGTCAAAAATTGAAAATTTGGGAAATTGAAGATTGGGTGAATGTAAGTGGAAAGAAATCATTTTGGTTGAGCCATGAAGCCATTTCAAGCCCATATGAGCCATGAAGGGACCCATTTGAGGCACTCAGTTATGTTGTTCCTAACCTCTTAGCGAGGGCTTAGGGGTTAAGGACCATCCATGTGAATCACCTACATGAGTCGGGAGGTCAAGTTAGGTATGGGTGTAGTTTTAGGAGGTGTGTGGAAGTGTAGTGTGTGTGTAAGTCGGCCCCTCACCGGACCGGGCCACCGGGGCGGTCCTAAGGCCGAAGAGTCCTATAGGAACTCATCCTTTAAACTTCCGCATTTGATTTCGACCCTCTCAGGTGATTAGGGGTCTACAATCAAGTTTGTAGAGTTTGCGGGGAGTTAAGAAGTGGTTTGAATTTCTAGAAGGTGGGTCCCAATTCTAGTCCTCTAAGACGATCGAAAGGAAAAGCCTAAGGCTAGATCTAAGTACTAAAGAGAAGAAGAGAAGACCTCATAAAAAATGAGGTCGACAAATGGACCCAATAGGTGTGGTGAGCTGACGGAGCACACCGCGCGTATTGGTGTTGACCGAAGCGATCAACAAAACCAACACAGATGTCCAAGTGACGAACTTAGGACGAAGTAGAAGAGTTTCCGCTGGGGAGTAACAAGTATATCTCTGAAACTGGAGATTCCTGAACTCTCGGCGGGAAAGGAAAAAAAGAGGTGAATCCCAAATCACATGATCTGGGGGAATTTCGATTTAGATTTCATTTTGTTTCGATTTAAGTTTTGATGTGTGAGCTTAGATTTTAGTTTGGAGTTTCAATTTAGATTGAAGTTTGTCAAAATTAATTTGAGGGATTTGATTTGAAATGAAAATTGGAATTCTGAGGTTTTAGATGTAACATCTTCAACCTCGAAAGAAAATTGAATTGATTGGATTGAATCATTGCAATGAGGAGAGATCTTAGAGTAATGCGGTATTGGATGTAAAATCCTTAACCTCAAGAGTTTGATTTTGATGTATTTCATTGCTGTAGGGAAAGAATCCTAAAGCAATGCAGTCTTGAATATAAAATCCTCGACCCAAAAGTTTGAATTTGATGTATTTCGGTGCAATAGGGAAGAATCCTAAAGCGGTGCGAGTCTTGGATGTAAAATCCTCGAACCAAAAGTTTGAATTTGATGTATTTCGGTGCAATAGGGAAGAATCCTAAAGCGAGTGCGATCTTGGATGTAAAATCCTCGACCCAAAAGTTTGAATTTGATGTATTTCGGTGCAATAGGGAAGAATCCTAAAGCGGTGCGGTCTTGGATGTAAAATCCTCGACCCAAAAATTTGAATTTGATGTATTTCGGTGCGATAGGGAAGAATCCTAAAGCGGTGCGATCTTGGATGTAAAATCCTCGACCCAAAAGTTTGAATTTGATGTATTTCGGTGCGATAGGGAAGAATCCTAAACGAAGTGCGATCTTGGATGTAAAATCCTCGACCCAAAAGGTTGAATTTGATGTATTTCGGTGCAATAGGGAAGAATCCTAAAGCGAGTGCGGTCTTGGATGTAAAATCCTCGACCCAAAAGTTTGAATTTGATGTATTTCGAGTGCGATAGGGAAGAATCCTAAAGCGGTGCAGTCTTGGATGTAAAATCCTCGACCCAAAAGGTTGAATTTGATGTATTTCGGTGCAATAGGGAAGAATCCTAAAGCGGTGCGGTCTTGGATGTAAAATCCTCGACCCAAAAGTTTGAATTTGATGTATTTCGGTGCAATAGGGAAGAATCCTAAAGCGAGTGCGGTCTTGGATGTAAAATCCTCGACCCAAAAGTTTGAATTTGATGTATTTCGGTGCAATAGGGAAGAATCCTAAAGCGGTGCGGTCTTGGATGTAAAATCCTCGACCCAAAAGTTTGAATTTGATGTATTTCGGTGCAATAGGGAAGAATCCTAAAGCGAGTGCGAGTCTTGGATGTAAAATCCTCGACCCAAAAGTTTGAATTTGATGTATTTCGAGTGCAATAGGGAAGAATCCTAAAGCAGTGCGAGTCTTGGATGTAAAATCCTCGACCCAAAAGTTTGAATTTGATGTATTTCGGTGCAATAGGGAAGAATCCTAAAGCGGTGCGGTCTTGGATGTAAAATCCTCGACCCAAAAGTTTGAATTTGATGTATTTCGAGTGCGATAGGGAAGAATCCTAAGCGATGCAAGTCTTGGATGTAAAATCCTCGACCCAAAAGTTTGAATTTGATTGAGATTTGATTTGAGATTTGGAAGAAATTGAATTTGAATTTGATTGAGATTTGAAATCTGGAAAGATTGAATTTGAAATTTGAAATGATGAGTTTGAACTTGGTTGAAATTTTGATTTAAGATTTGATTTGAAATTTGGAAGATCAAATTTGAAATTTGATCGAGATTGGATTTGGAATTCGGTTGAAAATTTGATTTGTGATTTGATTTAACATTTATGTTGATTTCGTTTATCTTTTAATGATTCAAATTTTATTTTATCGTTTATTTAATGTTCATGTGAATTTGGTGTTCGTCATTTTTTAGATTTTTTTTTAGAAAGTTTTCTTTTATCCCTTTTTTTTATTTCTTTTCTGTTCTTTGTTCGAAGTTCATTTAACTTTAATGGCGTTTCCCAATCAATTTGCACAAAAGAGGTGAAGGCCAAAAATGTGACATGGTCACTTTCATTCCAATCATGTTGAAAATACATCATACAACTCGATGCTGGAATATATTTCATACAATCCATGTAAACTCAAAACGGATCATGCATGATCTTTGTCGATCCATCAAAAGAAGCATCCGTCAAAAATCCATGTACGAATAGTGGGGTACATGGTTAATAACATCACCTTCCAAGCCATCCTTGGCAAGGATGCTCGACTGGATGTACGTTGGAGGTGTGATATCTCCCATGTAACTCACGAGCTCGTAAGGTCGGAGGTTCTCTAGCTACGGGTACGGTTGGAAATGGTAAGGTGTCTTCCTGTCATCCATTCTCCTGAAAGTAAGCGAGATCCGCTTCACCTGGTACTCCGGTATGCAATGCTTAGCGATATCACGCTCCGTTGCCCTTCGGTATCATGACGGAACCTACCGGTAAAGGTATCTTCAACGGCCCTCGGAACTCACCGGGCACTGCTATCCGGAGGTCGGATCCGAACATGATGTTACACTCGTTCGGGAAAGAGGCTGTGCGAAGGTGCGACGAAGTCGTGGTGATCTATATGTGGGGGTATGCGGTCACCTTGTTTGTAGATGTTGATAATGCAGTTATTGGGTATGCAATCTGTCTGGCGGTACCCTCCATGTTATCAATCTCTTTACCATTCTCTTGATGACTAATGGCATCGGATCTACTTGCCCATGACGGAGTATTCCGGTGGGTTTCCCTTCTGTCTTCGACGAAAGTTGTAGCAGCATCCGCATTGTATTGTGATTCTTCCCTTCCCTGGCATCCATCTCCGGGGTTACGAGTAGGTATTTTCCCTTAGGCGGCCTGCTCGGCCCATTCTTTTCAAATCCCGGATACAATCCACGATTTGCTGTTGTTCATACTCGGAGAATACGTCGGTATGTAGCTCGAGGCCCTCTAGTATATTGATTCTTCTACCTTTAATTCTCTCGAAGTATTCAAAGGTTTTCTTTTCAACATTCCGCATTCTCTCCGGCTCGTATTCCGGAATGATCGCGGATGGCGAGGCCTTGTGACATATTGTGGGATATACGGTTCAATCCCTTCACGTTCTCCTGCATACCTCGGCTCCTCGGGGATGATGCTCGTCGGGACATCCCCGGGGTTGCTTCCGCAACAAGGTCATGCATCACTTGTGGTTCTATCCGGTGGCGTGGTAGCCTTCTTTCTTCGATCTTACGGGGATTTCCACGGTCCTTTCGTTATCCTAGGAGGTGGCCTCCTTTCTTCGGGTTCTCGGTGAGCCGGTGTCCTCGAAGTGTATGTGCGGCATTAGCAAGCTTGTCTCGTCGCGCCGGTCCGCGGCTAGTTTTGTTAACATCTTACGGATACGGCGATTCTTATTTCTTCGTTGCGTTGCTGTGAGAGTAGCTCTTCGAACTTCTTGAATCTCTGTGGGCGCGGCGCGGACAAGCCTGCCCTCTACTGTAGCCACTACAGACTTCATTTTCTTGTCTTCTTCAGTATTTGCCTTTCTTTTCTTGTTGTTGGATTGGTGGCTTGGGCCACCCACTTTCATCACTTGTCCGCCGGGTAGTTCTTCTCGGTTAGCGGGACCCGGTCACTTTCCTCGTCTTGTAGGCCTGTCGGTGCGAAATCCGAGTCAATCTCGATTATCGCTCCATCTTTCACCCTCTTTTCATCGAGTGCGAGGCTTACGCCATTCTTAAAGTTCGGGACCAACCGCCCGTTCGACATTTCCTCGCGAAAAGACAAGGAAAAGGATCGAGGTGCATACTTAAGAACAAGAACATTAAGAAAACGTTTATTAAAGACATTTTTTATATATATTCTTTATATTTTCAAATTTAACGAGAATGAAGTAGGATAAGATCGGGGAAGAGATTTTGAATTGGAAAAGAAAACAAGGAAAACTTTATTATCATGATTTTATTTATTTTAGCACATTTTATTATTTTTGGGTTCGGACCCGATCATAAGTAATTACTTTGCCCGTGTTTCTTAGGGATGAAGAATTCATTCCTTCGAAACATCGAGTAGCGTAATACTTTTTCAAGTATCGTCCGTTGATCGGAAGCATATGTCGTTCTCCACGGCAATTCACTAGCTGGTAGGAACCTCCACGAGTATCTTGCTTCGACCACGAAACGGTCCTTCCCAGTGGGCTCGAATTTTCCTCCTATCTTGCGATGTGCGAGGATAGGTCTCTTGAGAACGAGAACTAAGTCACCAACTTTGAAGGTTCTTGGGCGGACCGGTTTGTCATGGGCTTGAACCATCTTAGCTTGGTATAGTTCTAAATTACGATTGCGCTGCAAGTCTTTTCCCTTCAAGCTTTCTAATTCTTCGAGTCGTAATTTGGCGTTTTCTTCGTCGTGATCTTGTTTGCAAGCTGCAATTCGAGCGAAGGAAGCCGAACCTCTAAAGGTAACACTCGCCTCGGACCCATACACCGGAGCGTAAGGTGTAGCTTGAGTAGGAGTTACGAAGGTTGTCCGGTAGGCCCATAAGGCTTCTAACAACTTCTCGTGCCAATTTCTCTTATTATCGTCCGAGGTTTTCTTTAAGATTTGAACGAGAGTTTTATTAAAAGCCTCGGCGAGGCCGTTTGCTCTTGGGTAGTAAATTGTCGAGTATCGCCGGTCGATTCCGTGTCTCCGACAAAGTTGTTGATTTGTGTGCTTCGAATGTCGACCCATTATCCGAGATGATCCTGCGCGGCACTCCGAAACGGTAGACAACTTGGTTCTTGAAAAGCTGTAGCACGTGGTGTGCTTTCACTTCTCTAAGTGGAGCTCGCCTCTTTCCACTTGGAAAAGTAATCCGTAGCCGCAAGAATGAAGCGATGTCCTTTCGAAGATGGTGGTTCTATCGGACCCACTATATACGTGCCCCAACATTCGAATGGCCACGACGCAGTTGTCGGATGTAGCACATTTGGAGGTTGGTGTAGAACCACTCCGTGCACTTGGCATTGGTGACGGCTCTTGGCGATTTTCATGCGGTCGGTCATCATCGAGGGCCGGTAGTACCCTAGTCTTTTAATTTTCATTTTCATCTTCGGACTCGGCGGTGAGCGCCACGGAGTCCCGAATGCACCTCTTTAACAATTTCACGGGCCTCGGACCCGCTTAGGCACCTTAGCCACATTTGATCGAAAAGACCTTACGTATAATGTGTTGTTTATTAATGCGTAGGACGAGTTCTTTTCTTGATGCGATGGGCTAGCGACCTATCGTCCGGTAGCTTTCTGTTTGCGGGTAGTCTCATTAATGGCTGTCGCCGATCTTCTGTGTTTTTAGTCACTCTGTTGCTAGCTGATTCTTCTTCTTTTTCGATTTGTGTATTGTGTCCATGTCGAGTCGTGATAGGACTCGACGTCAGTGAGCTGACACTTCCAGCTGATTCATCTTGCAAACGGGCAAATTCTTTTGCAAGACGAGCTAAAGCATCTGCTAAAGCATTTTCTTTTCAGGAATTTTGTAGATTGTCACATTTGGAATCGTTCCAACAGTTTGTATGGCATCTTGGAAGTATTGTTCGAGTCTTGGCTTTAAAATTCAGTATTGTCCGGCGATCCGTTGAATGATTAACTGCGAATCCCCGTAGATGTTGATGTCCGTTATCCCCATTTGAATAGTTAATTCCGGTCCGTTATGAGGGCTTCGTATTCGCTTCGTTGTTTGTACACGGTTACGTCAAGTGGTAGGAGTATCTTAACATCCCACGCTCCGGTGTTATAAAGATTAGCCCGATTCCTGCCTTACAGGCACTATCACTTGCGATTCTTCGTCTTTGTGTCTTGAAGATGCTCCGTCGAAATATAATTCCCAACGTCGATCATCGAGGTCTTCTAGATTCATTATTTGTTCATCGCGGCAATCGTCATTGAGAGGAGATTCGCCGGCAAAGGGTGTCTTGCGAGAAAGTCTGCTAAGACTTGTCCCTTCACGGCACGCAGAGGCACGAAAGTTATATCGAATTGCAATAATATCATTGACCATCCGGCAAGTCCGTCAGGAAAGTGTTGGACGAGTCATCAAGTATTGCAATGGATTAAACTTCGAGATCGGAGTTGACCTTATGAGAAAGCATGTAGTGCACGAGCTTTTGAGCGGCGAAGATCGGGGCCAAACAATGCTTTTCGATTGCGGGATACCTTACTTCCGTCGGAAGTAAACGACGGCTTAAGTAGTAAAGAGCATTTTCTTTACCCTCATCATTGACACAGGCTAACGGGGCTCAGAGAGTCGTCTAAAGCCGCGGTGTAAAGTATCGGCGGTCTACACCGAGGCCGGGGTCTGCTAAGACGGGAGGTGTCATTAAATATTGTTTAATGTCCTCGAAGGCTTTACGGCATTTCTCTTCCCGAAATAAATTTGGCGTCCTTTTTAACTAGTGCCGAGAAAGGTCGACACCTACACGACAAGTTTGAGATAAAGCGTCGAAGATATGCCGACTTCCCTTGAAAAGATCGTAGTTGTTTTAAGGTTTTGGGAGGCGGCATTTCTAAGATAGCTTTAATCTTTTCCGGGTCGATTTCAATTCCACGATGTCGGACAACGAATCCTAAGAATTTCCGGAGGTGACGCCGAAGGCGCATTTTAAGGGATTCATCTTAAGGTTAAATTGTCTTAATCGTTCGAAAACAATTCTCAAATCATACAGGTGGTTTTCCTTTACTTTGCTTTTGATGACCACATCGTCCACGTAGCATTCGACTTGATTGTGGATGAGATCATCAAAAATTCTTGTCATTGCTCTTTGGTAGGTTGCTCCTGCGTTCTTTAGTCCGAATGGCATTACTGTGTAGCAAAATACTCCGATCGGCGTTCGAATGCTGTAAGCTTTTCATCTTTTGGAGCCATTTTTATCCGGTTGTATCTCGAAGATCCATCCATGAATGAGAATATTTCATGTGTTGAAGCAATGTCGATCATTAGATTCGCGGGATCGGTAGAGGGAATTCATCCTTTGGACATGCCTTGTTTAAATCTCCGAAGTCCACACAAATTCGATCCGACCATTCTTCTTTCGGTCGGCACCACATTGGCTAACCAAGTCGGGTATTGTTCTTCACGGACAAATTTAGCGTCTATTAGCTTTTTAACTTCGGCTATGACTTGTTGTTCGATTTCTAGACGCATTCTTACGGGACCTTGTCGGCGGGACGAAGTAGGATCCACTCCTAGCTTATGGAGCTGCGACCTCCGGAGCTAATCTCGACATCTCGTCATAATTCCAAGCAAAGCGAGTCTTTAAATTCCATTAATAATTTGATTATTTCTTCGGAGTCTTCTTTGTTGAGTAAGGAGCTAACAAAGGTAGGTCTAGGCTCTTCGCTAGTACCTAAGTTAACTTCCGTCAACTCATCGTATTGTAGATTTAATTTCTTCTTCGAATTCGGTGGAGCGTCTCCAATTTGTACATCTTCGAGTTCGTCCGTAGTTTCCATGCGGTTTTCATTAGATTCGCAAGTGACAACCAAGCAAAATTCAGTATCGTCAGCCGATCCTCATCGTGCCGAATCCGAGACCATGCTTTGAATTGGGCGGACGACGGAATTATTCCATAATTTTTCAAAACGTTGTGATTGACCTTTTGTCCATTGTCGAGGTAAGAAACCACGTTGAATTAAATTTTGAACACGGGGAGAGTACCACTCAAAAGGTAATTCCATTAATTCTGATGAAGTGACATCTTCGAATTGTACATTATTTTCAGTTTTGGAGGAAGAAGCACCACGGTAGAATTTGATTGGCTTTGCACCGTCGTTACGTACCTCTTTGACCACCATACCCTCGATCTTGTTAGAATGAATCGGGGTTAGGGTCATAGTATGTACGTAGTGGTTAATCTTCTCGTACATTGATTTGTATTCTTCGTTCTTCTCATCTTCGAGAGAGATCTTGAATTGCGGCTTCTTCGACTTATTGTCGTTGCTTCTTGTTTGATTTCTTTTCCTTCTTCAGAACTATCTTCCCGATCAACATTGATGGCTGGTTTCCTCGTCCAGTCGTCCTAGCGTCTCTACCACGACCTCGTCCCCGGCCTCGACCTCGGATGCGAGTTGTGGAGAAACCTTCACCATCTCGCCGGAAGGGAGTGGTGAGTGATCGTTGGACTAGAACTTCGGGTTCTTCGTTGTCCCGAACTTTCTTTGCTTCATTTGTTACGGTATCTCTGGAGAAGATTGTTTTCTTTGGCGGTGCATAATAAGTCTGCGTCTTCATGGATTCCAATCTCATGTACGGAGAATGGTTGCAAGTCACCTTTGATGCAGCTGTTCCCCTCCATCGTAGTACTTGATGCACCGGTGTAGAGATGATGGTACCATCCTGTTTTCATGTATCCATGGTCGGCCCGATAGAGCGTTGAACGACGTTTCGAATCAATTATGTGAAATTTTGCGGTTGTCTTTGCTAAGTCACCGGTCTTCATCGATAGCGTTATTGACCCGAGGGCTCTTTCTCCTTTACGGTTGAATCCTCTTAATAACATTTTGTACGCTTCGAGCTCGCGAGCATCAATTTCCAAGTATCTTAGTGTTCGAAGACTCATTATATTGATTGATGCTCCTGGATCCACCAATACTGCGGAGAGCGTAAACTTCCTAATTATAGCTCGAAATGTACAACGGTCGGTTGTGATCTGCACGTCCCAGTAGTAGGTCATTGTCCGTGAAGGTAACGCCTCGTTGTTCTTTTAACGAGCAAACCTCATCTAAGGAATCTCCGGCCATTTGAGCTAAGCAAATTTCCGGATCAAGTAAGGCATTGATCGAAGCTTCTCTCATCTCCTTTGATAAGATGAGAGCGTCGTAAATGCTCAGTTTGGCCGGTAGTTTCCTAAGATGGGCTAGCACGTTGTAGTCCACTTTATTTCCATGTGTCTCGGCTTCTTCTCGAATGGGTATTTCTTCTGCTGGGGTTGGTTCTTCTTGAACAACCACCTAGTTTCCTTTGTCCTTTGGACCCATTCTTGGAGGTAGAACTCTTCCACTTCTTAAGTTGACTTCTGTAATTTCTTCTGAATCTAGTGTTTAGTTTGCCGGTGTCTCCTCCTGAATCGGAATGACAGGCTCTTTCGGATTATCTTCGGAATCTGAAGGTTCTAACTCTATCATGACTGGAGCTCCTCGAAACTCACAGATAGATCCGTTGCTTGTTGAACTCTCGTAGCCTCCTTGATGGATATCTTCTTCGTTATTTTGATCGTCGAGATCGTGTATGATTTGAGAATTGTTGTTGGTATCGAAGTCGATGTCCGGATTGTCGCTAGTTACGTAATCGTTAGAAACGATCAAAACGTAGCCAACGCCATCACCCTTATCATTATATGATCCCACCGAAGTGAGCGAGATAATCATACAAAATCGAGAGGTTCGAGGGATTTCTCCCCGAATCGGAAACAACTATCCTAGGATAAGCAGCCCCTAGTCTAGCCTTAGGAGTCTCGGTCCTCTCTTCTTCGTCGATTTTCTTCTTCTCTTTAATCGCCTCCTGTTGAGGTGGTTCTTCTATCGCAAGTGATAGTACCGGCTTAACAGGTCTCGAACTCTGAATTGAAGCTCGCACCGAAGCGGTTCGGATGCTGTCTAAAATCTTCTTCGAATACCTCGTCCAGGCGGTAGTCCATCCATCGTCAGTTGCATAGGGATCTATCGGAATGACGGGATCGGTTGAGATAACATTGACGGAACCTCCTTTATGGGGTTCCTTCATGTACTCCTTCGGGATTGTTATATTTCCTTTCCGAAGGTTGTCGTTGAGCCAACTTTTAAAGGTAATGCAATCTTCTATCTTGTGCCCGAGCATCCGGTGGTAGGGGCAAAAGTTGGGATCACCGTTCTTGTTGACTTCCTCCGGTCTTTTAGGCTCGGCGTTGGAAATCTAGAGTCTTCATCGGACTACGGAACATTTTCGATCTTGCTTCATTCTTGAACGGATATTCTCTGCTCGGAAGTTCCCTTAATGTACGTTGCGGACGAGACGGTTGTTCATATTGCGGAGACGACCGATAGGCTGGACCGGGGTTGTTGGTAGTTCTGTTGTGGTTGCTTTGCGGCCGTTACGGTGGTATTTGCATCGGTTGCTTGCCTTTATCAGCTGCTGCAACGATCCCGGATTTCTTTTCGAAGGTCTTCACCGGCTTCGCTTGTCCGTCTTGTCGGCGAAACTTAATTGCTTCGCCTCTTCTTGCAAGCTTCCGGCCTTGCTTAACAACTTCTCGAAAGTCTTAATAGTGAATCCTTTGAGGAGAAGTGCTTATCGGGCCGTGAATGCTTTTAAGCAAGATGCCGATCGCATGTTGTTCTTGCGGTTGTGGTTCACACTTCATGCTTAAGTTCCTCCATCGAAGTATGTAATCCACCAAAGTTTCATTCGGCCTTTGTTTCTCTACCACTAAATCACCTATAGTGATGTGGTGCGGAGCTCCGGCGAATCGCTTGATGAAGAGGTTCTCTAGCTCGAGAACGTCTTCACCGAACCATTTGGTAATTCGCATACCGGTCGAAGGCGATTCTCGACGGACTGGCGACGAGCTGTCGGAAGAGTAATGCATCGCTCCGCCGGCATTACAACAAGCGGCACGAAAGTGTGCGACATGCTTGTCGGGGGTTCCCGGTTCCGTCGAAGGTCTTGAACGAGAGGTGGTACGAAGCCTTTCGGGTATTGGACAACGTCGAATTCTTACGGGTAAGGTCTACCCGTCCGAATGGATGTCCCGCTCTTCGATTGTGCTAAGGCTTCTCGCATCTGCTTGTTCCACTGAGTTCTTGATATCCTTTTCGGGGATCATACTTTGTGTTGTATCCTTTTCGGTTGATCATCCCCATTGACGGATGTAATCTCCTTTCCTCCGTCTGCAATGTGAATGACCTGCGGGGTGTCTCTGCATGTGGTTGTACTTGACTGCGGAGAGTGGCCGGAGCTACGGCCATCTCTTCCATCCTTTTCGCCATTTGAGCGATCGTGTCGTCTTTTCCTGAAGGCTGCCTTCTCATCGGTTACGGCTCCTCTCTTTCTGTAGTTTGCGGGAGCACCTTGCGAAGGCGATGAAGCTCGTGTCTCGGCCATATTGATTTACGCATATTCGTCGTCCATGAATTCCGATGAATCGATCTCATCTCCGAACTTTTCTTCTCTTTCTTTTGCCAACCGTCGGATATCGGTTCTCGACTTTTCCATGGCATCTTCTAGCGGGGCTTTCTGTGTGTCTTTGCGGTTGTCATGCGATAGGCTGTCAGGGTCCCTTTTTCACGAGTTCCCTTTATCGCGGTAGCACTTTCTTCGATTCCGGCCTCTCGGCGAGACTTTCTTTCTCGGGCTGTTTGTTTCGATCTTAAGCGCCGGTAGTGGGACGCCATACCATCCTTCAGCGGCGGAAGGTGCTAGGACCGGATGGTGCGTCGGCCAAATGTTGGAAGGTGGTATCCTCCCTAATCCGTAATCACGAGACTACGACGGGCGGGCTAGCCTTCATTCTTTTACTTGGCTTCTCGTCATGACGGCGGGCTCTACTCGGGGCCCGAGACGGGATTTGGCGGCACCCGCCCTATCCTTCGTAGAATCTCCGATACGGGGCGGTTTTCCTTCTTTGCTAACTTTTCTACCAAAGTTTGCGGTCGAGCAAACGGCGTAGTTCTAGTTCTTTTCTTGCGGCTATCGTTGTAATATGCGGGGTCGAGGTAATGTGGCGGCAATCTTGCGAACATTCTCCTCGTCCTCTGCGGCGGAGAGGGGATGGAACTGCTTCCTCCCAAGAGTGGTATGTAGTCGAGCGGCGGTGTATATTCAGCGGTGTATATTCGGCGGTGTATATTCGGGCGGCTACGGAATTTCCTCCTAGGAAGGCGATTTCGGCGGCTGCGGCTTCTACTGGCGATCCTTCTACTCTGTTTCTTCTTTGGGTCCTTGTCGGTGACGGAATCTTTGAGCTGGACCCGATTTCGAAAACGAAGGTCTTACGGGAAGATCCGTACCCTCCACGGTAACGGGTTTACCATAGTTACGGATTTCTTTCCCCTTTGATTTGGCGAGAAGTCGGGGTAGGTGCGGAAACAACTAGACCGGTGGGGGTAGTAAGAACGGTCCTCCTGCGGACGGCGGTACTCCTCCTCAGTCGGGATCCTTTGCGGGGAGGAAACTCTTGGGTCGACCTGAGGTTGAACTCGAGCGGCGGCTCCTCGGCTTCGGATACCTTGTTCGTCGGTCGCAAGAGGGAGACGTCGGTGACTTTGACATTCGTGTTTTCAAATCCTTGTCCGAATCGGATGATCCCATTGTCGGGCGGCTCATCCTTATAGACGGCGAAGTCCGATCCATTGGTGAAGGAGAAAATCGGCTTCGGGGCTTCCATTTCACGGGGTAGATTCGGTTTGTCGGTCCCGAAGTTATGCTTCTTTTCTTTAGGACGAAAAGAAAGGAATTGAAAAGAGTCCGAACTCATTCTTGTTCATGTATTTATAAGAAGGAATCATTTGTTAAAAGAGTCACTTATTAGAGGGTTTGTTTATTTAGAACGGAATGTTCGAAAGGTGTAAAGAAGGTAAGGAATCCGATTCGAGTTGGAAAGGAAAAGAAAGTCTTAAGCAAGACTTCTCGACTCGAAGGATCATTCCTAAACTAACACTGTTGGGGGTCCGCCCCACCTCGAAAATGAGGTAAAAGGATCTCGGAACCTCTCTGTTTAGGGGTGTCTAAACGAGTGGCTCCTAAATCCGAGAGAATGTTGGCTATACTTGTCCGAGGTAGAAATGAACATAGTATTCCAACGGAAAGAAGGGTAGTTTGACCCATTAGGGACATGGATACACTACCGATTTTTGAAAGCGAATTATTTGATTAAAATGGAGAGAGGAATTTTCCCAGTGAGTCGCGAAATGCGTCGGCATATTTTTAGGTCGGTGTGTTGTGTTTTGAAGAGGGGTCGCCTACGAAATTGTCGGCGAATTCTTAATTTAGTTTAAATAAATAATTTTGGAAAGTAGTATTTGATTTTGAAAATAATTTTAAATTTGAAGATTTTAAGATATGAGATTAAGCGATCTCGCATCCCGAATAGCTTATATAACGACACCGCACCATGACGTGTATCATCCCTAAAGATAGACAC
>JAKZJZ010002655.1:0-14609 GCA_022702705.1 Papilionanthe hookeriana x Papilionanthe teres | reverse complement strand
ATTAAATAACAAAGCCATAGGACTTCGAGGTAGTTTGCCTAGTGCAACATAAACCCTCAACTCTTCGTTAGGCATTTGCATCGCAAATTAAGCCCTAACCGGTCTTAGGATTCCGAGGTAGTCGTTCGATACGACATAAACCCTCACATCTTCGAGGCTATTTGTGTGATTTTATCATACAAATATAAGCCCTAATTAATTAAAATTGGCAAGATCAAAACATTAAATAAATATTAGGACTTTCCTAAACTCAAGCCAAACAATAGGATAGTCGGGAAATTACCGAAGTTCACTTCGAATTCGTGATTTCTCCTACTTTTCTTCCTTTGAATTCCCAAAACAAAATGTTCCAAATTTGATCCATTCCCTATCGAAATTCCAAAATTCAATCCTTTGAAAACTTAAACTTTCAAATTCTTGAGAGCGAATTATTGATTATTATCGAGAGTTTTCTTAGGTGATTCCCGTCACTTAAGATGTAATTAACTATAGTGGCTTGCCCTTATAGGGAATTTTAAAGAACCTATGTAATATAAACCCTGTTTAATGCTTTCATATTAAGCTGTGGAATTTGTTCGGCTTATAAAATTGGTTCGCGTACCAAACGAATGTCACAAATCTTCTAGTTTATTTAATCGAGCCCCACCGTCAAGCAGTGTGTCTATCCTTAGGGATAGATACACGGTCTGTGGTGCGGTGCTCGTTTATATAAACTATTCGGGATATGAGATCGGTTTAATCTCATATCTTAAAACCTTCAAATTTAAAATTATTTTCAAAATCAAATACTACTTTTCAAATTATTTATTTAAATTAAATTAAAAATTCGCCGACAACTTCTGTTAGGCGACCCCCTTTTCAAAATAAAACACACAACCTAAAAAATATGCCGACAACTTCTGGCGACTCCGCTGGGGAGAATTCCTCTCTCCATTTTAATCAGACAATTCTGCTTTCAAAAATCGGTAGTGTATCCATGTGCCTAGTGGATCAAACTACCCTTCTTTCCGTTGGAATACTATGTTCATTTCTACCTCGAACAAGTGTAGCCAACATTCTCTCGGATTTAGGAGCCACTGTTTAGACACCCCTAAACAGAGAGGTTCCGAGATCCTTTTACCTCATTTTCGAGGTGGGGTGGACCCCCAATAGTGTTAGTTTAGGAGTGATCCTTCGAGACGAGAAGTCTTGCATAAGACCTTCTTTTCCTTTCCAACTCCGAATCGGATTCCTTACCTTCTCTACACCTTTGAACATTCCGTTCTAAATAAACAAACCCTTTTATAAATGATTCTTTTAACAAATAACCCCTTCTTATAAATACATGAACAAGAATGAGTTCGGACTCTTTTCAATTCCTTTCTTTTCGTCCTAAAGAAAAGAAGCATAACTCGGGATCGACGATCCGAATCTACCCCGCAAATGGAAGCCCCAAAGCCGATTTTCTCCTTCACCAACGGACCGTGACTTCGCCGTCTATAAGGATGAGCCGCCCGACAATGGGATCATCCGATTTGGACAAGGATTTGAAAACACGAATGTCAAGATCACCGACGTTTCCCTTTCGCACCGACGAACAAAGTATCCGAAGCCGAGAAGCCGTTGCTCGAGTTCAACCTCAGGTCGACTCAAGAGTTTCCTCCCCGCAAAGGATCCCGACCGAGAGGAGTACCGTCGTCCGCAGGAGGACCGTTCTTACTACCCCCATCGGTCTAGTCGTTTCGCACCTACCCCGACTTTCGCCAAATTAAAGGGGAAAGAAATCCAGAATTATGGTGAACCCGTTACCGTGGAGGGTACAGCATCTTCTCGTAAGACCTTCGTTTTCAAAATCGGGTCCAGCTCAAAGATTCCATCACCGACAAGGACCCAAAGAAGAAACGAAGGAAGGATCGCTAGAGAAGCCGTAGCCGCCGAAATTGCTTTCCCGGAGGAAATCCCGGAATCCGCCCGAATATACACCGCCGCCGAATATACACCGCCGCCCGAATACATACCGCTTTTGGGAGGAAGTAGGTTCCATCCCCTCTCGCCGCAGAGGACGAGGAAAATGTTCGCAAGATTGCCGCCGCATTGCCTCGACCCGCATACTACAACGATAACCGCAAGAAAAGGACTAGAACTACGCCGTTTGCTCGACCGCAAACTTTGGTAGAAAAGTTAGCAAAGAAGGAAAACCGCCCCGTATCGGAGATTCTACGAAGGATAGGGCGGGTGCCGACTCAAATCCCGTCTCGGGCCCCGAGTAGAACCCGCCATCATGACGTAAAAGCCAAGTAAAAGAATGAAGGCTAGTCCGCCCGTCGTCGTCTCGGATTGACGTATTAGGGAGGATACCACCTTCCAAAGATTTGGCCGACGTACCATCCGGTCCTAGCACCTTCGCTCGCTAGAAGGATGGTATGGCGTCCCACTACCGGGCAATCGAGATCGAAACAACGACTCAAGAAAGAAAGTCTCGCCAGGAGACTCGAATCCGAAGAAAGTGCTACCGCGATAAAGGGGACCCGGCAGCCTATCACATGACAACCGCGAAGACACACGTAAAGCCCCGCTAGAAGATGCCATGGAAAAGCCGAGAACCGATATCCGACGATCGGCAAAAGAAAGAGAAGAAAAGTTCGGAGACGAGATCGATTCATCGGAATTCATGGACGACGAATATGCGAAATCAACATGGTCGAAACACGAGCTTCATCGCCTTCGCAAGGTGCTCCCTGCAACCAGCGAGAAGAGAGGAGCCGTAACCGATGAGAAGGCAGCCTTCAGGAGAAAGACGACACGATCGCTCAAATGGCGAAAAGGATGGAAGAGATGGTCGTAGCTCCGGCCACTTCCGCAGTCAAGTGCAACCACAAAGAGAGACACCCCCGCAGGTCATTCACATCAGTAGACGGAGGAAAGGAGATTACATCCGTCAATGGGGATGATCACCGAAAAGGATACAACACAAAGTATGATCCCCGAAAAGGATATCAAGAACTCGGTGGAACAAAGAAAGCGAGAAGCCTTAGCACAATCGAAGAGCGGGACATCCATTCGGACGGGCAGGCCTTACCCGAAGAATTCGACGCCGTCCAATACCCGAAAGGCTTCGTACCACCTCTCGTTCAAGACCTTCGACGGAACCGGGAACCCCCGACAAGATGTCGCACACTTTCGTGCCGCTTGTTGTAATGCCGGAGGGAGCGATGCATTGCTCTTCCGACAGCTCGTCGCCAGTCCGTCGTGAATCGCCTTCGACCGGTATGCGAATTACCAAATGGTTCTGGTGAAGACGTTCTCGTAGCTAGAGAACCTCTTCATCAAGCGATTCGCCGGAGCTTCAAGCACCACATCACTATAGGTGATTTAGTGGTAGAGAAACAAAAGCCGAATGAAACTTTGGTGGATTACATACTCCGATGGAGGAACTTAAGCATGAAATGTGAACCACAACTCGCAAGAACAACATGCAATCGGCATTTTACTTAAAAGCATTCACGGCCCGATAAGCACTTCTCCTCAAAGGATTCACTATTAAGACTTTCGAGAAGTTGTTAAGCAAGGCCGAAGCTTGCAAGAAGAGGCGAAGCAATTAAGTTTCGCCGACAAGACGGACAAGCAAAAGCCCGTGAAGACTTTTGAAAAGAAATCCGGGATCGTTGCAGCAGCTTGACAAAGGCAAGCAACCGATGCAAATACCACCGTAACGGCCGCAAAGAACCACAACAGACATTACCAAGAACCCCGCCCAGCTATCGCTCATCTCCACAAGCATGAACAACCGCCTCGTCCGCAACGTACATTAAGGAGCTTCGAGCGCAGAATATCCGTTCAAGAATGAAGCAAGCGCCGAAAATGTTCCGTAGTCCGATGAAGACTCCAGCATTTCCAACTGCCGAGCCTAAAAGACCGGAGGAAGTCAACAAGAAAGGTGATCCCAACTTTCGCCCCTACCACCGGATGTTCGGGCACAAGATGTAAGATTGCATTACCTTCAAAAGTCGGCTCAACGACAACCTTCTGAAAGGGAATATAACGATCCCGAAGGAGTACATGAAGGAACCCCGTAAAGGAGGTTCCGTCAATGTTATCTCAACCGATCCCATCATTCCGATAGATCCCTACACGACCGACGATGGATGGACTACCGCCTCGGACGAGGTCTTCGAAAAGATTTTAGACAAGCATCCAAACCGCCTCGTGCGAGCCTCAATTCGTAGTTCGAGACCCGTTAAGCCGTACTATCACTTGCGATAGAAGAACCACCTCAACAGGAGACGATCGAAGAGAAGAAGAAAATCGACGAAGAAGAGAGGACCGAGACTCCTAAGGCTAGCACTAGGGGCCGCTTATCCTAGGATAGTTGTTTCCGATTCGGGGGAGAAATCCCTCGAACCTCCGATTTTGTATGATTATCTCGCTCACTTCGGTGGGATCATATAATGATAAGGGTGATGGCGTTGGCTACGTTTTGACTCGTTTCTAACGATTACGTAACTAGCGACAATCCGGACATCGATTTCGACATCAACGACAATTCTCAAATCATACACGATCTCGACGAGCAAAATAACGAAGAAGGCATCCATAAAGGAGGCTACGAGAGTTCAACAAGCAACGAATCTATTTGCGAGTTTCGAGGAGCTCCATTCACGATAGAGTTAGAGCCTTCAGATTTTGAGGATAATCCAGAAGAGCCTGTCATTCCGATTCAGGAGGAGACACCGACAAGCTCAACACTAGATTCAGAAGAAATTACGAAGTCAACTTAAGAAGTGGAAGAGTTCTACCTCCGAGAATGGGTCCAAAAGACAAAGGAAAGCGTGTGGTTGTTCAAGAAGAACCAACCCCAAACAGAAGAAATACCCATTCGAGAAGAAGCCGAGACGCATGAAAATAAAGTGGACTACAACGTGCTAGCCCATCTTAGGAAACTACCGGCCAACCGAGTATCTACGACGCCCTCATCTTATCAAAAGAGATGAGAGAAGCTCGATCAAGGCCTTACTTGATCCGGAAATTCGCTTAGCTCAAATGGCCGGAGATTCCTTAGATGAGGTTTGTTCGTTAAAGGAACATCGAGGTGTTACCTTCACGGACAATGACCTACTACTTGGGACAGCGAGATCACAACCGACCATTGTACATTTCAGCTACAATCGGGAAGTTTACACTCTCCGCAGTATTGGTGGATCCAGGAGCATCAATCAATATAATGAGTCTTCGAACACTAAGCATACTTGGAAATTGATGCTCGCGAGCTCGAAGCCGACAAAATGTTATTAAGAGGATTCAACCGTAAAGGAGAAAGAGCCCTCGGATCAATAACGCTACTAATGAAGACCGGTGACTTAGCAAAGACAACCGCAAAATTTCACATAATTGATTCGAAACGTCGTTCAACGCTCTACTCGGGCCGACCATGGATACATGAAAACAGGATGGTACCATCATCTCTACATCGTTGCATCAAATACTACGATGGAGGGGAACAAAGGCATCAAAGGTGACTTACAACCATTCTCCGTACATGAGATTGGAATCCATGAAGACGCAGCTTTATTATGCACCTCCAAAGAAAACAATTTTCTCCAGTAGATACCATAACAAATGAAGCAAAGAAAGTTCGAGACAACGAAGAACCCGAAGTTCTAGTCCAACAGCTCACTCACCACTCCCTTCCGGCGAGATGGTGAAGGTTTCTCCACAACTCGCATCCGAGGTCGAGGCCGGGGACGAGGCCGTGGTAGAGACGCTAGGACAGCTTGGACGAAGGAAACCAGCCATCAATGTTGATTGGGAAGATAGTTCTGAAGAAGAAAAAGAAATCAAACAAGAAGCAGCCGACAATAAGTCGAAGAAGCCGCAATTCAAGATCTCTCTCGAAGATGAGAAGAACGAAGAATACAAATCAATGTACGAAAAGATTAACCACTACGTACATACTATGACCCTAACCCCGATCCAATCTAGCAAGATCGAGGGTATGGTGGTCAAAGAGGTACGTAGCGACGGTACAAAGCCAATCAAATTCTACCGTGGTGCTTCTTCCTCCAAAACCGAAAATAATGTACAATTCGAAGATGTCACTTCATCGAATTAATGGAATTACCTTTTGAGTGGTACTCTCCCCGTGTTCAAAATTTAATTCAACGTGGTTTCTTACCTCGACAATGGACAAAAGGTCAATCACAACGTTTTGAAAAATTATGGAATAATTCCGGTCGTCCGCCCAATTCAAAGCATGGTCTCGGATTCGGCACAGTAGGATCAGTTGACGATACTGAATTTTGCTTGGTTGTCACTTGCGAGTCTAATGAAAACTGCATGGAAACTATAGACGAACTCGAAGATTTACAAATTGGAGACGCTCCACCGAATTCGAAGAAGAGATCAAATCTACAATAGATGAGTTAACGGAAGTTAACTTAGGTACTAACGAAGAACCTAGACCTACCTTTGTTAGCTCCTTACTCAATAAAGAAGACTCCGAAGAAATAATCAAGTTATTAATGGAATTTAAAGACTCGTTTTGCTTGGAACTACGATGAAATGCCGTGATTAGCTCCGGAGGTCGCAGTTCATAAGCTAGGAGTGGATCCTACTGCTCCAGATAGGCAAGGTCCCAGAAGAATGCGTCTAGAAATTGAACAACAAGTCATAGCTGAAGTTAAAAAGCTAATAGACGCTAAATTTGTCCGTGAAGAACAATACCCGACATGGCTAGCCAATGTGGTACCAGTCAGAAAGAAGAATGGTCAGATCAGAATATGTGTGGACTTCAGAGATTTAAATAAGGCATGTCCAAAGGATGAATTCCCTCTACCGATCCCGGAACTGATGATCGACATTGCTTCGACACATGAGATATTCTCATTCATGGATGGATCATCAGGATACAACCAGATAAAAATGGCTCCGTGAAGATGAAAAGCTTACGACATTCGGAACGCCGATCGGAGTATTTTGCTACACAGTGATGCCATTCGGACTGAAGAACGCAGGAGCAACCTACCAGAGAGCAATGACAAGAATTTTTGATGATCTCATCCACAATCAAGTCGAATGCTACGTGGACGATGTGGTCATCAAAAGCAGAGTAAAGGACAACCACTCGTATGATTCGAGAATTGTTTTCGAACGATTAAGACAATTTAACCTTAAGATGAATCCCTTAAAATGCGCCTTCGGCGTCACCTCCGGGAAATTCTTAGGATTCGTTGTCCGACATCGTGGAATTGAAATCGACCCGGAAAAGATTAAAGCTATCTTAGAAATGCCGCCTCCCAAAACCTTAAAACAACTACGATCCTTTCAAGGGAAGTTGGCATATCTTCGACGCTTTATCTCAAACTTGTCGGTAGGTGTCGGCCTTTCTCGGCACTAGTTAAAAAGGACGCCAAATTTATTCGGGAAGAGAAATGCCGAAGGCCTTCGAGGACATTAAACAATATTTAATGACACCTCCCGTCTTAGCAGCCCCGGCCTCAGGTAGACCGCTGATACTTTACACCGCGGCTTTAGACGACTCTCTCGGAGCCCTGTTGGCCCAGGTCAATGATGAGGGTAAAGAAAATGATCTTTACTACTTAAGTCGTCGTTTACTTTCGACGGAAGTAAGGTATCCCGCAATTGAAAAGCATTGTTTGGCCCTGATCTTCACCGCTCAAAAGCTCAGGCACTACATGCTTTCTCATAAGGTCAACCTGATCTCGAAATTTAATCCATTGCAATACTTCGATGACTCGTCCGACACTTTCCGACGGACTTGCCGGATGGTCAATGATATTATTGCAATTCGATATAACTTTCGTGCCTCTGCGTGCCGTAAAGGGACAAGTCTTAGCAGACTTTCTCGCAAAGCACACCCTTTGCGGCGAATCTCCCCTCAATGACGATTTGCCGGATGAACAAATAATGAATCTAGAAGACCCCGATGATCGACGTTGGGAATTATATTTCGACGGAGCATCTTCAAGCACACAAAGACGAAGAATCGCAAGTGATAGTGCCCGGTAAGGCAGGAATCGGGCTAATCTTTATAACACCGGAGCGGGGGATGTTAAGATACTCCTACCACTTGACGAACCGTGTACAAACAATGAAGCAGAATACGAAGCCCTCATAACGGGATCGGAATTAACCATTCAAATGGGGATAACGGACATCAACATCTACGGGGATTCACAGTTAATCATTCAACGTATCGTCGGACAATGACATAATTTTAAAGCCAAGACTCGAACAATACTTCCAAGTATGCCATACAATCGTTGGAACAGATTCCAAATGTGACGATCTACAAAATTCCCGTAAAAGAAAATGCTTTAGCAGGATGCTTTAGCCCGTCTCGCAAAAGAATTTGCCTCGTTTGCAAGATGAATCGATAGAAGTGTCAGCTCACGGACGTCAGGTCCTATCACGACTCGACATAGACACAATACACAAATCGAAAAAGAAAAAGAATCGATTGCAAGCAGTGATGGAAAAACATAGACGATTGGCGACGACCATTGATAAACTACATGCAAACAGGAAAGCTACCGGACGATAGGTCGCTAGCCCATCGGATCAAGAAAAGAACTCGTCTTACGCATTAATAAACAACACATTGTACGTAAGGTCTTTTGATCAAATGTGGTTAAGGTGCCTAAGCGGGTCCGAGGCCCGTGAAATTGTTAAAGAGGTACATTCGGGACTCCGTGGCGCTCACCGGTCGGGTCCGAAGATGAAGATGAAAATTAAAAGACTAGGGTACTACCGGCCCTCGATGATGACCGACCGCATGAAAATCGCCAAGAGCCGTCACCAATGCCAAGTGCACGGAGTGGTTCTACACCAACCTCCAAATGTGCTACACCCGACAATTGCGTCGTGGCCATTTCGAATGTTGGGGCACAGATATAGTGGGTCCGATAGAACCACCAACTTCAAAAGGACATCGCTTCATTCTTGCGGCTACTGGATTACTTTTCCAGTGGGCGAGAGCAGTTCCACTTAGAGAAGTGAAAGCACACCACGTGCTACAGTTTTTCAAAAAACAAGTTGTCTACCATTTCGGGGTGTCGCGTAGGATCATCTCAGATAATGGGTCAGCATTCAGAAGCACGCAAATTAACAATTTTGTCAGGAGACACGGAATCGACTGGCGATACTCAACAATTTACTACCCAAGAGCAAACGACCTCGCTCGAGGCTTTTAATAAAACTCTCGTTCAAATTTTAAAGAAAACTTTGGACGATAATAAGAGAAATTGGCACGAGAAGTTGTTAGAAGCCTTATGGGCCTACCGGACAACCTTCAGAACTCCTACTCAAGCTACACCTTACGCTCTGGTGTATGGGTCCGAGGCAGTGTTACCTTTAGAGGTTCAGCTTCCTTCACTCAAAATTGCAGTTACAAATAAGATCACGACGGAAGAGAACGCCAAATTACGATTAGAAGAATTAGAAAGCCTGGAAGGGAAAAGACTTGCAGCGCAACAAAATTTAGAACTATACCAAGCTAAGATGGTTCAAGCCCATGACAAACTGGTCCACCCAAGAACCTTCAAAGTTGGTGACTTAGTTCTCGTTCTCAAGAGACCTATTCTTGCACATCGCAAGATAGGAGGAAAATTTGAACCCACTTGGGAAGGGCCGTTTGTGGTTGAAGCGAGTATACTCGGGAGGTTCCTACCGGCTAGTGAATTGCCAGGGAGAACGACATATGCTTCCGATCAACGGACGATACTTGAAAAAGTATTACGCTACCTGATGTTTCGAAGGAATGAATTCTTCATCCCTAAGAAACACGGGCGAAGTAATTACTTATGATTGGGTCCGAACCCAAAAAATAATAAAATGTGCTAAAATAAATAAAGTCATGATAATTAAGTTTTCCTTGTTTTCTTTTCCAAATCAAAATCTCTTCCCTGATCTTATCCTACTTCATTCTCGTTAAATTTAAAAATACAAGAAGTAATAAAAAAATGTGTCTTTAATAAACATTTTCTTAATGTTCTTGTTCTTAGTACAGCCCCTGATCCTTTTCCTTGTCTTTTCGCAGGGAAATGTTGAACGGGCGGTTGGTCCTGAACTTTAAGAATGGCGTAAGCCTTGCACTCGATGAAAAGAGGGTGAAAGATGGAGCGATAATCGAGATTGACTCGGATTTCACACCGGCGGAGCCTACGATACGAGGAAAGTGACCGGGTCCCGGTTGACCGAGAAGAACCGCCCGGGCGGACAGGTGATGAAAGTGGGTGGCCCAAGCCACCAATCCGGCGACAAGAAAAGAAAGACAAACACCGAAGAAGATAAGAAAATGAAGTCACGTAGTCGCTACGGCGAGAGGGCGGAGCTTGTCAGCGCCGCGCCCACAGAGATTCAAGAAGTTCGAAGAGCTACTCTCACAACAACGCAACGAAGAAATAAGAATCACCGTATCCGTAAGATGTTAACAAAACTAGCTGCGGACCAGTGCGACGAGACAGTTGCTAATGCCAGTACATACACTTCAAGGACACCGGTTCACCAGGAACCTGAAGAAAGGAGGCCAGCTCCTAGGATAACAGAAAGGACCAGGGAAATCTCCAGAAGATCAGAAGAAAGAAGGCTACCACGCCACCGGATAGAACCACCAGGTGATGCATGACCTTGTTGCGAAGCAACCCCGGGGGATGTCCCGACGGACATCATCCCCGAGGAGTCGAGGTATGCGGGAGAACGTGAAGGGATTGAGCCGTATATCCCACAATATGTCACCGAGGCCTCGCCATCCGCGGATCATTCCGGAATACGAGCTGGAGAGAATGCAGAATGTTGAAAAGAAAACCTTTGAATACTTCGAGAGAATTAAAGGCAGAAGAATCAATATACTAGAGGGCCTCGAGCTACATACAGACGTATTCTCAGAGTATGAACAACATCAAATCGTGGATTGCATCCGGGATTTGAAAAGAATGGGCCGAGCAGGCCGCCTGAGGGAAAACACATACTCAGAACCCCGGAGATGGATGCCAGGGAAGGGAAGAATCACAATACAATGCGGATGCTGCTACAACTTTGCGGAAGACAGAAAGGGAAACCCACCGGGGATACTCCGTCATGGGCAAGTGGATCCGATGCCATTAGTCATCAAGAGAATGGTAAAGAGATTGATAACATGGAGGGTACTGCCAGCAGATTGCATACCCAATAGCTGCATTATTAACATCTACAAGCGAGGTGATCGCATACCCCCACACATAGATCACCACGACTTTGTCGGACCTTTCGCACGATCTCTTTCCCGAACGAATGTAACATCATGTTCGGATCGACCTCCGGATAGCGAGGCCCGGGTGAGTTCCGAGGGCCGGTGAAGATACCTTTACCGGTAGGTTCCGTCATGATGCGAAGGGCAACGGAGCGGATATCGCTAAGCATTGCATACCGGGAGTACCGGTGAAGCGGATCTCGGTTACTTTCGGAAGGATGGACGACGGGAAGACACCTTACCATTTCCGACCGGACCCGGAGCTAGAGAGCCTCCGGCCTTACGAGCTCGTGAGTTACATGGAAAATATCACACCTCCAATGTACATCTATACGGCATCCTTGCCAAGGATGGCTTGGAAGGTGATGTTATTGACCATGTACCCCACTATTCAGACATGGATTTTTGACAGATGCTTCTTTTGATGGATCGACGAAGATCATACATAGTCCGTTTTGAGTCTACATGGATTGTATGAGATATATTCAAGATCGAGTTGTATGATGCATCATCGACATGATTGGAATGAAAGTGACCATGTCACATTTTTGGCCTTCACCTTTTTTGTGCAAATTGACTGGGAAACACCATTAAAGTTAAATGAACATCGAACAAAGAACAGAAAAGAGAAAATAAAAGAAGAATAAAAGAAAACTTTCCTAAAAAAGAAAATCTTAAAAATGACGAACACCAAATTCACATGAACATTAAATAAACGATAAAGTAAAATTTGAATCATTAAAAGATAAACAAAATCAACATAAGTGTTAAATCAAATCTCAAATCAAATTCTCAATCAAATTTCAAATCCAATCTCGATCAAATTTCAAATTTGATCTTCCAAATTTCATATCAAATCTTAAGTCAAATCTCAACCGAGTTCGAACTCATCCTTCCAAATTTCGAATTCAATCTTTCCGGATCTCGAATCTCAATCAAATTCAAACTTTTGGGTCGAGGATTTTACATCCAAGACTGCATTGCTTTAGGATCCTTTCCTATCGCAATGAAGTACATCAAATTCAAACTTTTGGGTCGAGGATTTTACATCCAAGGCTGCATTGCTTTAGGATCCTTTCCACTATCGCAATGAAGTACATCAAATTCAAACTTTTGGGTCGAGAATTTTACATCCAAGACTGCATTGCTTTAGGATCCTTTCCCTATCGCAATGAAGTACATCAAATTCAAACTTTTGGGTCGAGGATTTTACATCCAAGACTGCATTGCTTTAGGATTCTTTCCACTATCGCAATGAAATACATCAAATTCAAACTTTTGGGTCGAGGATTTTACATCCAAGTCGCATTGCTAGGATCCTTTCCCTATCGCAATGAAGTACATCAAATTCAAACTTTTGGGTCGAGGATTTTACATCCAAGACTGCATTGCTTTAGGATCCTTTCCCTATCGCAATGAAATACATCAAATTCAAACTTTTGGGTCGAGGATTTTACATCCAAGACTGCATTGCTTTAGGATCCTTTCCCTATCGCAATGAAATACATCAAATTCAAACTTTTGGGTCGAGGATTTTACATCCAAGACTGCATTGCTTTAGGATCCTTTCCCTATCGCAATGAAGTACATCAAATTCAAACTTTTGGGTCGAGGATTTTACATCCAAGACTGCATTGCTTTAGGATTCTTTCCTATCGCAATGAAATACATCAAATTCAAACTTTTGGGTCGAGGATTTTACATCCAAGACTGCATTGCTTTAGGATTCTTTCCCTATCGCGATGAAGTACATCAAATTCAAACTTTTGGGTCGAGGATTTTACATCCAAGACTGCATTGCTTTAGGATCCTTTCCTATCGCAATGAAGTACATCAAATTCAAACTTTCGGGTCGAGGATTTTACATCCGAGATCGCATTGCTTTAGGATCATTTCCCTATCGCAATGAAGTACATCAAATTCAAACTTTTGGGTCGAGGATTTTACATCCAAGACTGCATTGCTTTAGGATTCTTTCCCTATCGCAATGAAATACATCAAATCAAATTCCTGGGGTTAAGGATTTTACATCCGAGATTGCACTGCTTTAGGATTCTTTCCCTACAGCGATGAAATAAATCAAAATCAAACTCTTAGGGTTAAGGATTTTACATCCAATACCGCATTACTCTGAGATCTTTCCTCATTGTAATGATCCAATCCAATCGATTCGATCTTCTTTTGGGGTTGAAGATGTTACATCTAAAACCTCAAAATTCCAATTTTCATTTCAAATCAAATCCCTTCAAATTAATTTTGACAAACTTCAATCTAAATTAAAACTCAAAATCTAAACTCGCACATCGAAACTTAAATTGAAACAAAATAAAATCTAAATTGAATTTCCCCAGATCATGTGATTTGGAATTCACCTCGTTTTCCTTTCCCCGGCGAGAGTTCGGGAATCTCCGGTTTCGGAGATATGCTTGACACTCCCCGGCAGAAACTCTTCTACTTCGTCCTAAGTTTGTCACTTGGACATCCGTGTTGGTTTTCTGATCGCTTCGGTCAACACCAATATGCGCGGTGTGCTCCGTCGACTCACCACACCTATTGGGGGTCCATTTGTTGACCTCATTTTTGATGAGGTCTTCTCTTCTTCTCTTTAGTACTTAGGATCTAGCCTTAGGCTTTTCCTTTGACTATCTTAGAGGACTAGAATTGGGACCCACCTTCTAGAATTTCAAACCACTTCTTAACTCCCTGCAAATTCCACAAACTTGACTGTAGACCCCTAATTACCTAGAGGGTTGAAATCAAATGTGGAAGTTTAAAGGATGAGTTCCTATAGGACTCTTTGGCCTTAGGACGCCCTACAGGTGGCACTGGTGCAGTGAAGGGGCTGACTTACACATACACTTACACATACACTACACTTTCACACACCTCCTAAAACCACACCCATACCCAACTTGACCTCCTGACTCATGTAGGTGATTCACATGGATGGTCCTTAACCCCTAAGCCCTTGGCTAAGAGGGTTAGGAACAACATAGTGGATGCCACAAATGAGTCCCTTCATGGCTCATGTGGGCTCGATGTGGCTTCATGGCTCAACCAAAATGATTTCATTTCACTTATATTCACCCAATCTTCAATTTTCCAAAATTTCAATTTTTGACCCCCGGGACCCTACACACGCTTGACTACCAAATGCCGTCGAAACTACCCAAAATTTCCAAAATCACCTAAATCACCCAGAATTCCCCAAAATCAATCCCAAACATTTCCATATCACTCAAAGTGATCATCCATACCCAAAAATACCAAAAATTCCTAAAATACCTCCCAATACCCTCCAAATACCCAAAATACCCCTCTTGACCCAAAAATTCAAAAAATTCAGAAAATTCCCAGAAAATTCCAGAAAATCCCAAATATTCCC
>JAKZJZ010002654.1:12500-14627 GCA_022702705.1 Papilionanthe hookeriana x Papilionanthe teres | reverse complement strand
AAGTTACGTGGCTGCTAACTCAAACCCTAAAACCCCAAACCCTAAACCCTAAACCCTAAAACCCTAAACCCCTAAACCCTAAACCCTAAACCCCAAAACCCTAAAACCCTAAACCCTAAACCCTAAAACCCTAAACCCCAAACCCTAAAACCCTAAAACCCTAAACCCCTAAACCCTAAACCCCAAACCCTAAACCCTAAACCCTAAACCCCTAAACCCTAAACCCTAAACCCTAAACCCTAAACCCTAAACCCTAAACCCTAAACCCTAAACCCTAAACCCTAAACCCTAAACCCTAAACCCTAAACCCTAAACCCTAAACCCTAAAACCCTAAACCCTAAACCCTAAACCCTAAACCCTAAACCCTAAACCCTAAACCCTAAACCCTAAACCCTAAACCCTAAACCCTAAACCCTAAACCCTAAACCCTAAACCCTAAACCCTAAACCCTAAACCCTAAACCCTAAACCCTAAACCCTAAACCCTAAAACCCTAAACCCTAAACCCTAAACCCTAAACCCTAAACCCTAAACCCTACAAACCCTAAACCCTAAACCCTAAACCCTAAACCCTAAACCCTAAACCCTAAAACCCTAAACCCTAAAACCCTAAACCCTAAACCCTAAACCCTAAACCCTAAACCCTAAACCCTAAACCCTAAACCCTAAAACCCTAAACCCTAAACCCTAAACCCCAAACCCTAAACCCTAAACCCTAAACCCTAAACCCTAAACCCTAAACCCTAAACCCTAAACCCTAAACCCTAAACCCTAAACCCTAAACCCTAAACCCTAAACCCTAAACCCTAAACCCTAAACCCTAAACCCTAAACCCTAAACCCTAAACCCTAAACCCTAAACCCTAAACCCTAAACCCTAAACCCTAAACCCTAAACCCTAAACCCTAAAACCCTAAACCCTAAACCCTAAACCCTAAACCCTAAACCCTAAACCCTAAACCCTAAACCCTAAACCCTAAACCCTAAACCCTAAACCCTAAACCCTAAACCCTAAACCCTAAACCCTAAACCCTAAACCCTAAACCCTAAACCCTAAACCCTAAACCCTAAACCCTAAACCCTAAACCCTAAACCCTAAACCCTAAACCCTAAACCCTAAACCCTAAACCCTAAACCCTAAAACCCTAAACCCTAAACCCTAAACCCTAAACCCTAAACCCTAAACCCTAAACCCTAAACCCTAAACCCTAAACCCTAAACCCTAAACCCTAAACCCTAAACCCTAAACCCTAAACCCTAAACCCTAAACCCTAAACCCTAAACCCTAAACCCTAAACCCTAAACCCTAAACCCTAAACCCTAAACCCTAAACCCTAAACCCTAAACCCTAAACCCTAAACCCCTAAACCCTAAACCCTAAACCCTAAACCCTAAACCCTAAACCCTAAACCCCAAACCCTAAAACCCTAAACCCTAAACCCTAAACCCTAAACCCTAAACCCTAAACCCTAAACCCTAAACCCTAAACCCTAAACCCTAAACCCTAAACCCAAAACCCCAAACCCTAAACCCTAAACCCTAAACCCTAAACCCTAAACCCTAAACCCTAAACCCTAAACCCTAAACCCTAAACCCTAAACCCTAAACCCTAAAACCCTAAACCCTAAACCCTAAACCCTAAACCCTAAACCCTAAACCCTAAACCCTAAACCCTAAACCCTAAACCCTAAACCCTAAACCCTAAACCCTAAACCCTAAACCCTAAACCCTAAACCCTAAACCCTAAACCCTAAACCCTAAACCCTAAAACCCTAAACCCTAAACCCTAAACCCTAAACCCTAAACCCTAAACCCTAAACCCTAAACCCTAAACCCTAAACCCTAAACCCTAAACCCTAAACCCTAAACCCTAAACCCTAAACCCTAAACCCTAAACCCTAAACCCTAAACCCTAAACCCTAAACCCTAAACCCTAAACCCTAAACCCTAAACCCTAAACCCTAAACCCTAAACCCTAAACCCTAAACCCTAAACCCTAAACCCTAAACCCTAAACCCTAAACCCTAAACCCTAAAACCCTAAACCCTAAACCCTAAACCCTAAACCCTAAACCCTAAACCCTAAACCCTAAAACCCTAAACCCTAAACCCTAAACCCTAAACCCTAA
>JAKZJZ010002654.1:5000-7500 GCA_022702705.1 Papilionanthe hookeriana x Papilionanthe teres | reverse complement strand
TAAACCCTAAACCCTAAACCCTAAACCCTAAACCCTAAACCCTAAACCCTAAACCCTAAACCCTAAACCCTAAACCCTAAACCCTAAACCCTAAACCCTAAACCCTAAACCCTAAACCCTAAACCCTAAACCCTAAACCCTAAACCCTAAACCCTAAACCCTAAAACCCTAAACCCTAAACCCTAAACCCTAAACCCTAAACCCTAAACCCTAAACCCTAAACCCTAAACCCTAAACCCTAAACCCTAAACCCTAAACCCTAAACCCTAAACCCTAAACCCTAAACCCTAAACCCTAAACCCTAAACCCTAAACCCTAAACCCTAAACCCTAAACCCTAAAACCCTAAACCCTAAACCCTAAACCCTAAACCCTAAACCCTAAACCCTAAACCCTAAACCCTAAACCCTAAACCCTAAACCCTAAACCCTAAACCCTAAACCCTAAACCCCAAACCCTAAAACCCTAAACCCTAAACCCTAAACCCTAAACCCTAAACCCTAAACCCTAAACCCTAAACCCTAAACCCTAAACCCTAAAACCCTAAACCCTAAACCCTAAAACCCTAAACCCTAAACCCTAAACCCTAAACCCTAAACCCTAAACCCTAAACCCTAAACCCTAAACCCTAAACCCTAAAACCCTAAACCCTAAACCCTAAACCCTAAACCCTAAACCCTAAACCCTAAACCCTAAACCCTAAACCCTAAACCCTAAACCCTAAACCCTAAACCCTAAACCCTAAAACCCTAAACCCTAAACCCTAAACCCTAAACCCTAAACCCTAAACCCTAAACCCTAAACCCTAAACCCTAAACCCTAAACCCCAAACCCTAAACCCTAAACCCTAAACCCTAAACCCTAAACCCTAAACCCTAAACCCTAAACCCTAAACCCTAAACCCTAAACCCTAAACCCTAAACCCTAAACCCTAAACCCTAAACCCTAAACCCTAAACCCTAAACCCTAAACCCTAAAACCCTAAACCCTAAACCCTAAACCCCAAACCCTAAACCCTAAACCCTAAACCCTAAACCCTAAACCCTAAACCCTAAACCCTAAACCCTAAACCCCAAACCCTAAACCCTAAACCCTAAACCCTAAACCCTAAACCCTAAACCCTAAACCCTAAACCCTAAACCCTAAACCCTAAACCCTAAACCCTAAACCCTAAACCCTAAACCCTAAACCCTAAACCCTAAACCCTAAACCCTAAACCCTAAACCCTAAAACCCTAAACCCTAAACCCTAAACCCTAAACCCTAAACCCTAAACCCTAAACCCTAAAACCCTAAACCCTAAACCCTAAACCCTAAACCCTAAACCCTAAACCCTAAACCCTAAACCCTAAACCCTAAACCCTAAACCCTAAACCCTAAACCCTAAAACCCTAAACCCTAAACCCTAAACCCTAAACCCTAAACCCTAAACCCTAAACCCTAAACCCTAAACCCTAAACCCTAAACCCTAAACCCTAAACCCTAAACCCTAAACCCTAAACCCTAAACCCTAAACCCTAAACCCTAAACCCTAAACCCTAAACCCTAAACCCTAAACCCTAAACCCTAAACCCTAAACCCTAAACCCTAAACCCTAAACCCTAAACCCTAAAACCCTAAACCCTAAAACCCTAAACCCTAAACCCTAAACCCTAAACCCTAAACCCTAAACCCTAAACCCTAAAACCCTAAACCCTAAACCCTAAACCCTAAACCCTAAACCCTAAACCCTAAACCCTAAACCCTAAACCCTAAACCCTAAACCCTAAACCCTAAACCCTAAACCCTAAACCCTAAACCCTAAACCCTAAACCCTAAACCCTAAACCCTAAACCCTAAACCCTAAACCCTAAACCCTAAACCCTAAACCCTAAAACCCTAAACCCTAAACCCCAAACCCTAAACCCTAAACCCTAAACCCTAAACCCTAAACCCTAAACCCTAAACCCTAAACCCTAAACCCTAAACCCTAAACCCTAAACCCTAAACCCTAAACCCTAAACCCTAAACCCTAAACCCTAAACCCTAAAACCCTAAACCCTAAACCCTAAACCCTAAACCCTAAACCCTAAACCCTAAACCCTAAACCCTAAACCCTAAACCCTAAACCCTAAAACCCTAAACCCTAAACCCTAAACCCTAAACCCTAAACCCTAAACCCTAAACCCTAAACCCTAAACCCTAAACCCTAAACCCTAAACCCTAAACCCTAAACCCTAAACCCTAAACCCTAAACCCTAAACCCTAAACCCTAAACCCTAAACCCTAAACCCTAAACCCTAAACCCTAAACCCTAAACCCTAAACCCTAAACCCTAAACCCTAAACCCTAAACCCTAAACCCTAAACCCTAAACCCTAAACCCTAAACCCTAAACCCCAAACCCTAAACCCTAAACCCTAAACCCTAAACCCTAAACCCTAAACCCTAAACCCTAAACCCTAAACCCTAAACCCTAAACCCTAAACCCTAAACCCTAAACCCTAAACCCTAAACCCTAAAC
>JAKZJZ010002653.1:0-14642 GCA_022702705.1 Papilionanthe hookeriana x Papilionanthe teres | reverse complement strand
GATTTTGATGTGTGGTTACTCTTAATTAATTAGGGTTCAATTTTGAGTGTTTAGGCCAATTAGGGTTATTCTTAACGAGTTAACTCAAAAAATATTTTTCCTAGTGTCCTCTGGTCCTAAGATACTTCTCCTAATTTTCTTAGAATTTATTGAACAATATGCTAATTATTGGAATTAAGATGCCAAAACAGACACTTAAATTTGAAAAATCAATAATTTGCCATAGAGATGGCCTATAGCCTTGGAAAATTCAGGGAATGTTCCCAAGAACAGAGGCTACAAAAGCCCTATGGTCTCATGCCATGGTGAATTGTATGCATGCATGGAGAATTAAAATACTGAAATTAGTAAATAATTAATTAAAAATAAAATACTCATCAAAATAACTTAATTCTTTTTCCACATTATTCTCCTCTGTTCACTGAGCAAATAGGTATTTTTATTTTATTTTTGTGATTTTTCTACACAAAGATATGGATTTTTGAAGTTTCAGGTATTTAAATAAATAAAAAATACCCTATTTATCTACTTAACCCAGTCAGCGCTGCGTTAACCTCGACAGCTCCGAAAGCCCACGCGGCGCGCTCCTATTCGACGCTGCCACCTGAGTCAGCAGCCACGCGTCCCGCGGTCTCGTTCCATCTCCTCGTCCGGCTCGATCTAGATCGTCCATTCGATACACGCGTGATCCGACAGTTCCTGGTCATCGTCTACGACTGGTGTGTGCCGAGAGCCGTCCACACTAGAACCCTAATATCTCCCTCATTTCTCAATGGATTTTTGTGTTCTTATGATATATGAATTCGTCTTGAGGAGACGAACACATCCATATGGTTTACATGCTATGAAATTGATTCAAATGAAATGGAGAATTCACAGAAGCTCGGGAGGGAGAAGTGATCCATACCTTGGCTCTGAGAAGTGAAGCTTCAATCAGAGAGTTGTGGCACCTTCGATTGCACCCAAGGAAGCTCCAGATGAAGTCTCTGGCTCTGGGGAATTGCCTAGGTACAAAAGTGACCAAGGCCGATTTCAAACCTTGGACTCTGGAAGCAATGGCTGGCCTGGTGAGGGGGCTTTTGCTGGGGAACTTCTTCTCTACCTTTGGTGAAGGTATGGGAGAAGTTAATTTGGATTTGGTGGAGTTTCAAGGGATGTCCTGTTCTGGCTGAGAATTGAGCTCCAAAATTGAGCTCAATCAGTGGAAATTAGGGCAGGAAGACAGTGGGGATGAGTTGCTCTAGGCTAGGGGAAGCTCTGTGAGGAGTTTGGTGAAGTTCTGTGAAGGTTGATTTCAGCCAACCTTTTGGCCGAGAGGAATGGCTGGTTTAAATAGCCATGGTTAGGGGCTTCCCATGGGCAATTGAGGGCTGGGATTTGCTGCTCTGGTGAAGAGAAGAAGAGCTGTGGTGGCCAACTAGGATGGGGCAGCTCAGCAGGTGAAATTTGAATTTTTGAATCCATTTAGACCTCTCGGCCATGGTGTTTTCCGGCGGCCTGGTGGCTGGCCGGCCAGGGTGAGGTCACCCTGAGGTCAGGGAGGTCAGGGCTTGATGTTTGTGAGCTCAATTGGCTGATGCCATGTGTAAAGTGGTTTGATTAAAATGGAAAGGGGGAGGGGCTATTTTGAGTTCAAATGGGTTAAGCCATGGTTTTGGGCTTGGTGCACCACCCAAGGCTTGACTTTGGGCTGAAAGGAATCATTTTGGTCAGCTAAATTGGAGTTGTGAAGTCTCCATCCATGGTGATGTGGCTAAACTTGGTTTATAGTGTAGCATAAATGGGGTTAAAAAGTGATAATGAAGGGTTAAGAAAGAACCCCCTTCTCTTGCCTTTAATGGCTTGGTGAGGTGTCCAAGGCTTTCATGGCTTCCATGTGGCTTGTGCATGGCTTCTTGGCTCACATTTGGCTTGGGAAATGGCTTGGTCAATTTCATGGAAGAGGGTTATTTGGAATTTTGAAAACATTGGATTTTTTGATGGGATTTGTCATGATGCCATTTTGGTTTAATCAAAATGATAGATTTTGGACTTAGGGGATAGTTTTAATTAAATGGGCATGATGAGACAATATCACATGGGCTTTGGAATAAGTCTTTGGCCTTTGAAATGGTTTTGGAATGGTATATTAAAATGGTTTAAGGAAGTGGGCTTTTAGGTTTTGAAATAAATTGATGGATGAAAATTGGTGAGGGGTTGTGTGTTGACCTCATTTTGATGAGGTCTTCTCTTCTTCTCTTTAGTACTTAGGATCTAGCCTTAGGCTTTTCCTTTGACTATCTTAGAGGACTAGAATTGGGATCCACCATCTAGAATTTCAAACCACTTCTTAACTCCCTGCAAACTCCACAAACTTGACTGTAGACCCCTAATCACCTGGAGGGTTGAAATCAAGTGTGGAAGTTTAAAGGATGAGTTCCTATAGGACTCTTTGGCCTTAGGACTGCCCTGGGTGGCCTGGTCTAGTGAATGGGCTGACTTACACACACACTACACTCATACACTACACTTCCATACACCTCCTAAAACCACACCTATACCTAACTTGACCTCCTGACTCATGTAAGTGATTCACATGGATGGTCCTTAACCCCTAAGCCCTTGGCTAAGAGGGTTAGGAACAACATAGTGAATGCCTCAAATGAGTCCCTTCATGGCTCATATGGGCTTGATGTGGCTTCATGGCTCAACCAAAATGATTTTATTCCACTTATATTCACCCAAGTTTCCAAATTTTCAATTTTTGACCCCCGGGACCCTACACCCGCCTAACCTACCAAATGCCCTTGAAACTACCCAAAATCTCCAAAATCACCTAAATTACCCAAAATTCCTCAAGACCAATCCTAAACATTTCCTCCCCACTCAAATTGATCATCCATAACCAAAAATACCAAAAATTCCAAAAATACCTCCCAATACCCTCCAAATACCCAAAATACCCCTCTTAGCCAAAAAATCCAAAAATTCAGAAAATTCCCAGAAAATTCCAAAAATCCCGAATATTCCCAATTTCATTTTGTTCAACTACACCATGGGCCAATTTTGCCAATTTACCCCACTTTTATCAAAACCCCCAATTTGACCCATTTTAACCCAAAGTGAACCCAATGTCAAACCTAACTCTACCCAATTGACCCAAATTCTGGTCCAATTCAATTCTAAACTTCAATTTAACATCCCCAACACCAATCTAGACCCAATCCAAGCCCAATTTGATTGGCATTGGGATCCAATTTCACTTTTGGCCTTAAAGCCCAATTTGGACCCATGACCCAAACTTAGCCCAAACTCACCCAATTCAACTCCAATTAACCCCAAATCTTTTCTAAACCTTCCTTAACATCCCCATAAACAAAAAACTAACATGATTTGCCCAAGATTTTGACCCAAACCCCACTCAAATTCAACCCAAAATCAAGAGGCCCAATTTTGACCTAAACCTAAACCTAGCCCAAATAGACCCAAACCTCAAAATCAAAACCCAACCAAAGCCAAAACCTCTTTGAAACACTCCCATAAACATTTCTCAACATTTATTTTACATCAATTTCAACCCTAGCCCAACATTGGCCCAAGTTAGCCCAATTTGACCTACATTGGCCCATTTACCAAATAAACCCAAATTCAACCCAATTCAAACCCAAACCACCTTAAATCTATTTCAAATTACTCATGAAACATCCCTAAACCAAAACCAACAACTATTTGGCCCAACCTTTTACAAAAATTCCCATCCATGAACACATCCTTAAACTTAAAAGCCCACTTCCCTTAAACCTTCTTAAAAGCCCATTTCCTTCAAAATTCAAAAGCCCAAATCATCCTAAAGCCCACATGACACTTCCCCTCATCATCCATTTGATCAAAATCACCCATAAGTTTCAAAATCATCAATTAAACCATTCCAAATCAAGCCACATGTCAAATTACCCCCTAAATGTCAAATATTTCTAAAACCCTTTTTCATGAAACAAGTCAACCTTTTTCAAGCCAAATGCAAGCCACATGCAAGCCATAGACAAGCCACATGAAGCCATGGGGGGGTTTGACTTGTCACCAAGCCATTAATGGCAAGTGGAGGGAGTCCTTTCCTAAGCCTTCCTTAAGCCATTTTGACCCCTTTAATGCAACACTATAACCCAAAATTAACTTAAACTATTTGGATAGAGACCACACCATCCTCTCTTGGCGACCCAACCGATCCTCTCAGCCCAAAATCGACCATGGGGAGGTGCACCCAACCCAAACCAATGGGTTGACCAAATTGAAGCCAAAATGGCCTCTTCCCCATTCCATTCCAAGCCACCCCCTTTACACATGGCAAGGCCCAATTGACTGCACAAGCCTCCAGCCCTGACCCACCTGAGCTTGAGGGTGACTCGACTCTGGCCGGCCGACCACCACGACCGCCGGAAACCACCGGGCCGAGAGCTCGCATGTGAGCCCAAACTTAGAATTCTCACCTGCTGAGCCGCCTCATGCCCAATGGCCACCATGGTCGTTCTTCACATGCCAAGAGCAGCTCGATCCCAGCCCTCAACTCCCCCTGGGAGAGCCTCCAGCCATGCCTATTTAAACCCCTCACCCTCTCGGCCAAAGGAGGTGCTGAACCTAACCTTAAGGAAACTCTGCCAAAATCACTCCAGATCACTCTCCACACATAGAGCACTTGATCCCCACCGAATTCCGGCCCCGATTCCCTCCGAGTCGAGCTCGATTTCGAGCTCGAACTTTAGCCCAAAAACCAGGACACTTCTTCACGGTGAGCCAATCCCCAAATTGATTGGTCCTACACCTTCATCGGACCAAGAGGAGAAGTTTCCCACCGAAAGCCCCATCTCCGAGGCCACCCGGTTGCTCCGGCCTCCAAGCTTTGTGATCGAGCTGTGGTCACTTTCATAGCTAGACGATTCACCGAGGCCAAGGGACTTCATCCGGAGCTTACTTGGACCCAATCGAAGGTGACACAACTCTCAGATCGAAGCTTCACTTCTCTGAGCAAAGGTATGAACTCATTCTTCTTCCCGAGCTTACAGAGATTCTCCATTTACTTTGAATCAATTTCAATGCATGTTTACCGTATGGATGTGTTCGTCTCTTCAAGACGAATCCATAGAGCATAGAACACGAAAATTCGTTGAGAATCGAGTGAGAAATTAGGGTTAGAAGGTTGACGGTCACGGGTACACACCAGTCGTAGACGATGACCAGGAGCCGTTGGATCGCGCGTGTATCGAGCGGACGGTTCAGATTGCGCTGGACCAGGGTATGTTAAGTGAACCGCGGGTCCCGGGACGGGCGACTCGGATGGCGGCGCCCAATCGCGATGCGACACGTACCCCTTCGGAGCTGCCGAGGTTGACGCGGCGCCGCGTGGATAAGTAGGAAATTAGGGATTTTTCTGATTTATTTAAATACCAGAACTTTAAAAATCCATATCTTTGTGTAGAAAAATCACAAAAATAAAATAAAAATACCCTCTTGCTCAGTGAACAGAGGAGAATAATGTGGAAAAGAAATTAATTAATTTTGTCTAGTATTTTATTTTTAATTAATTATTTACTCCCTGCATTGTTTTAATTCTCCATGCATTCATACAATTCACCATGGCATGAGACCATAGGGCTTTTGAAGCCTCTGAACTTGGGAACATTCCCTGAATTTTCCAAGGTCAGAGGCCACCTCTGTGAAAAGTTATTGATTTTTCAAATGCATGTTGCTGTTTTGAGTATTTTAATTCCAAAAATTAGCATGTTGTGAAATAAATTCTAGGAAAATTTGGTGATGTTCCTTATGACTAGAGAACCCTAGGAAAAATAGGACTTGAGTTAATTCACTTAAGATAACCCTAATTGGCTTAAACATCCAAAATAGACCCCTAGTTAATTAGAGCTAACCATACATCAAATTGACTTGAAACCAATTCTCCACTGACCTTTAGGATCAGAGGAACCCACCATAAAAATTTCAAGTCAATTGGACTTTGTTAGCCCTACTAAATGGGTTGATTAAGCCATTTAGTCATTTTAAACTTTAAAAATTCATAACTTTCAAAATACCTTTAAAAAATTCACCAAATTGGTTTTGGAGCCTCTCTGATATCAGGGGAATTTAAGAAAATTAAAATTTCAAATTTCTAAAAAAGTTGATTTTTCATCATTATTTTAATATTTTAATAATTAAAAATAATAAAAATCACAAAAATAATAAAATTCACTAAAATGTCATATTTTGAAATATAATCACTTAGGAACAAACCCCATATTTTTCTTAGGTCTATTTAATGAGATATTAAATTTTAAAGCCCTAGGGTAATTTTAAAATTAAAAAAATGTATTTTCTAGCATTTTCACTAAAATAATTATAATAAATCAAAGAAAAATCAGAAAATTATAAAATTTGGTTCTCTGGAATCCTTGATATCAGAGAGAATTTTAAAAATTATGAAATTCATTTTTCAACTTATATTCTATTTTTAAATTAATTAATACTCCATAGATTAAAATAATTCTAATAAATAAAATATAATTAAAAAAATCACAAAAATTGGTCTAAGTGGTCCTCTGGTCATTAGGAATGTCCCATAATTTTCTTAAGGACAGAAACTTTCCCTTGGTCATATTATTAAATTTTCCTTGGAAATCCTTATTTTCCACCAAAAATAATTATATAAATAAATTAAATACAGAAAAATCACATTTTATCCTCTAATGTCTTTATTGACATATGAGTGAAGTAACATAAAAATTTCAAGTTCATTTGAGCTCAATTTAGTGAGTTATGAAATTATTAGGCTTGAAGGGCAAAATGGTAATTAAAATCTTAACCCTTTAATTAAGACTTTAGGCTTAATGAAATTAATAGGCAAAATATTTGATTTTAACTTGATTTGGATGATTGAAATTTAGATAATTAAAGGGTAGAAACCTACTAAACAATTTAAAATAATTGAAATAAACCTTAATTAAATAATTAGTTAAATTTGGAAGAATAATAAAATTGGAATTATTAAAATAGGGATATTATTAGGAGGAGATTTGTTCTTTAATTTAAAAATCCCTAAATTAATCATCCCAATAATATTTAATTCCTAATTAAAATGATAATCCAAGTTTAAGATTTAAAATGCTAAAAGACTTAATCATTAAATTAAATTAAAGTTAAATTATTTAAAACAAATCCCTTTAAAATTAAAAATTAAATTAAAAATTAAGAATTAAATTAAATTAAATTATATTAAATTAAATTAAATTAAATTAAATTAAATTAAATTAAATTAAATTAAATTAAATCATATTATATTATATTATATTAAATTAAATTAAATTAAATTAAATTAAATTAAATTAAATTAAATTAAATTAAATTAAATTAAATTATATTATATTATATTAAATTAAATTAAATTAAATTAAATTAAATTAAAACTAAATTAAATTAAATTAAATTAAATTAAATTAAATTAAACTAAATCATATTACATTAAATTAACTTAAGTTAAATTAAATTAAATTAAACCACATTAAATTAAATTAAGTTAAATTAAATTAAATTAAATTAAATACAAAAACATGAAGAATTCAAAAATGAATCTAAAATAACTTGAACACTATTCCAAACTTAAATCATTAATTTGAACTTAAATTTGAATCACAAATCATTAAATATCATTTTGCCCTTAGGAGCTTTTACTATTATAACTCCTAAATGGAGTATCAAGTGAAATGACACTTCACTCATAAGGATATTCAAACATCCTAATTCACTGAGCAAGAAATAAAACTTAACTCAAACACCACTGGATGATTAATTCACTCGAACAATAGAATTCATTTGGACTTAGAACAATTCCCGAAATATTGAAAAGATGTTTAAGATTCGTCTTAAACACTTCCTCAATATGATGGAATGTCCTTAAGAACAAATTGAGCTTAGTTGTTCTTTGGTGAAGAAAATCATCCTTAAAACCAAAATTGAAGACACTAGACGTCATAGGAAATGACTAGCTATAGGATTAGGAACTTGGTAGAAAACCATAACCTTTCCCTTAGCTTTACCTAGGAACTTACTTTAAATGCTTAAATATTCTAAGCGTGTTTTAAGTGCGGCTTGGGATGACGGGAAGACCCTCCCGGTACGCTTTTATTTTATTGCGATTTACTCTATCGCAACTTATTTAATCGCATCGCACTTACTTTTCTTGCATGATAAACAACGAGTTGCATGAAAACCTACACCTTTAGGACGGAAACCAAAGCTGAAACCCATAACTAAATTAAAAGACACTACAAGATAAAATTCACCGCCACAACATTCAAAATATAAAACAACTCAAAATTTAATCACGAACAGAACAACAAAACTACAAATACAACTAAATTAAAACGTCTCATTGAATGATCGGGAATACCTCGGATGATGTAACCCACGTGTTGCTAACGGGATTTCCCACGGTCTAAATGAAAGTGCGGAACTCATTTAGTTGAGTTTAGCAAATTCATCCGGACTAAGTGAATTCGATGAAAATAATCGGTGCGGGATGACGGAACCGTGGGATCTTAATCGGTTCGTTTAATCAACTTTAAAACCTGTTTTAATTAAAATATTAAAGACACATGGAAATGAAGACTTTCTCTAAAACCAAACACTTCTCTCATCTCCCGATTTATGACTTCTAAAACTAAACCTCTGCAACAACAAGGAGCTCGGAGCATGGTGGCGGCACGGCCATCGTCGTCGGCAAAACGAAATCTACATCAGCAAAACTTTCTTAGAATTAAATAACCAAGCCATAGGACTTCGAGGTAGTTTGCTTAGGGCAACATAAATCCTCAACTCTTCGTTAGGCATTTGCATGATCATATCATGTAAATTAAGCCCTAACCGGTCTTAGGATTTCCGAGGTAGTCGTCCGATACGATATAAACCCTCACATCTTCGAGGCTATTTGTATGATTTTATCATACGAATATAAGTCCTAACTAATTAAAATTGGCGGGATCAAAATACTAAATAAACATTAGGACCTTCCTAAATTCAAGCCAAACAATAGGATAGTCGGGAAATTACCAAAGTTCGCTTTGGATCTGTGATTTCTCCTACCCTTCTTCCTTTGGACTCCTAAAATAAAATGTTCCAAATTTGATCCATTCCCTATTGAAATTCCAAAATTCAATCCCTTGAAAACTTAAACTTTGAAATTCTTGAGAGCGAGAACTACCGATTATTATCGAGAGTTTTCTTAGGTGATTTCCGTCACTTAAGATGTAATTAACTATAGGGGCTTGCCCTTATAGGGAACTTTAAGAACCCAGGTAATATAAACCTTGTTTAATGTTTTCATATTAAATAGGGGAACTTGTCGGCTTATAAAATTGGTTCGCAGACCAAACGGATGTCACAAACCTTTCTAGTTTATTTAATCGAGCCCCATCATCAAGCAGTGTGTCTATTCTTCGGGATAGATACACGGTTTGTGGTGCGGCGCTCGTTTATATAAACTATTCGGGATGTGAGATCGGTTTGATTTCATATCTTAAAATTTTCAAATTTAAAATTATTTTCAAAATCAAATACTACTTTTCAAATTATTTATTTAAATTAAATTAAAAATTTGCCGACAATTTCTGTAGGCGACCTCTTTCAAAAACACAACACACAAACCTAAAAATATGCCGACAATTTCGGCGACTCCGCTGGGAATAGTTCCTCTCTCCATTTTAATCGAATAGTTACGCTTTCAAAAATCGGTAGTGTATCCATGTCCCTAATGGATCAAACTACCCTTCTTTCCGTTGGAATACTATGTTCATTTCTGTCTTGAACGAGTATAGCCAACATTCTCTCGGATTTAGGAGCCACTTGTTTAGACACCTCTAAACGAGAGAGGTTCCGAGATCATTTTACCTCATTTCGAGGTGGGGTGGACCCCCGATAGGTGTTAGTTTAGGGGTAATCCTTCGAGTCGGGAAGTCTTGCATAAGACTTTCTTTTCCTTTCTAATTCTGAATCAGATTCGTTACCTTCTCTACACCTTCGAACATTCCGTTCTAAATAAACAAACCCTCTAATGAATGACTCTTTAAAAAAAAATACATGAACAAGAATGTGTTCGGACTCTTTTCGATTCCTTTCTTTTCGTCCTGATGAGAAGAAGCATAATTTGGGACTGACAATCAGAATCTACCTTGCAGAAATGGAAGCCCCAAAGCGATTTTCTCCTTCACCAACGGACTGGACTTCGTCGTTTACAAGGATGAGGCTGCCCGACAATGGGATCATCCGGTTTGGACAAGGATTCGAGAATACAGATGTCAAGATCGCTGACGTTACTCTCTTCGCATTAATGGACAAAGTGTCAAAAACTGAGAAACCCATGATTGAGTTTAACCTTAAATCAACTCAAGAGTTTCCTCCTCTACAAAGGATTCCAGCTGAGAGGAATACCGCTGTCCAAAGGAGGACTGTTATCTCTACCCCCACTGGTCTAGTCGTCTCTGCACCTACCCCGGCTCCCGCCAAACTAAAGGGGAAGGAAGTTCAAGTTTGCAACGAGCATGTTACCGTGGAGGGTACAGATTTCCGTACAAGACCTTCTGTTTTTGAAATTGGGTCCAGCTCAAGGGTTCCACCCCTAACACGGACTCAGAGGAGAAATAGAGGCAGGAAGATTGCCAGGAAGGCCAGAGCTGCTGAAGTCGCTTTCCTAGAAGAAATTCCCGAGTACACACCACTACCCGAATACATACCATTGTCTGAGTATACACCCCTTTTGGAAGGGAGCAGATTCCATCCCCTTCCGCCGCAGTGACGAGGAAAATGTCCGCAGGATTGCCTCTACATTACCTCGGCCCGCATACTATAACGACAACGAAAGAAGAGGGCTAGGGTTACACCACTTGCCCGATTACGTGCTCGTGATTGAAAAGTTAGCGAAGAAGGAAAGATGCCTCGTGTCGGAAATTTTAAGAAGGATAGGGCGGGTGCCGACCAAATCTCGTCTTGGGCCGCGAGTAGAATCTGCTATCGCTGCGGAAGAACCAAATAAGAAAATGAAGGCTAGCCCACTTGTTGTTGTTTCGGGTTTACGGATCGGGGAGGATACCACCTTCCAGACATTCGGTCGACGGACCATGCGGTCCTAGGCCTTCTGCTACTAGAAGGATGGTATGGCGTCCCACTACCGGCCAATTAAGACCGAAACAACGACCAGAAAAGGAAAGTCTCGTCAGGAGACTTGAGTCCGAAGAAAGTGCTACCGCAGTAAAGGGGACTCATGAAAAAGAAACTCGACAATTATCACATGACAACTGCAAGGATGTACAGAAAAGACCTCTAGAAGATGCTATGGAAAAGTTAAGAACTGATATTCGGCGACTAGCAAGGGAAAGAGAGGAGAAATTCGGAGATGAAGTTGACTCGTCAGAGTTCATGGATGATGAGTATGCGAGAAATTAACATGGTAGAAACACGAGCTTCGTCGGCTTCACAAGGTGCTCCCTGCAGCTGCGAAAGAGAGGAGCGGAAGTAATGAGGAGGCGGCTTCAAGAGAAAGATGATGCGATCGCCCGGATGGCGAAAAGGATGGAAGAGATGGCCGTAGCCCTAGCCACTCTCCGGAGTCGGGTTCAACCCCAAAGAGAAACACCCCGGAAGTTATTCACATTGTAGACGGAGGAAAGGAGATTACATCCGTCAACGGGGATGATCGATTTAAGAAGGATGCAACACAAAGTATGATTCCGGAAAAGGATATCAAGAGCTTGGTAGAACGACGAGTGCGAGAAGCCTTAGCACAATCAAAGAGCGGGACATCCATTCGGACGGGTAGACCTTACCCGAAGAATTCGACGTCGTCCAATATCCGAAGGGCTTTGTACCACCTCTGTTCAAGACCTTTGATGGAACCGTAAACCCTCGGCAGCATGTTGCACATTTTCGTGCCAGTTGTTGCAATGCCGGCGGAAGTGATGCTTTACTCTTCCGACAATTTGTCAGCAGCCTGTCAGGGATCACCTTTGATTGGTATGCGGAATTACCAAACGGTTCGGTGAAGACATTTTCAGAATTAGAGAACCTCTTCATCAAGCGATTTGCCGGAGCTCAACACCACATCACTATAGGTGATTTAGTGGTAGAGAAGCAGAAGCCGAATGAAACCTTGGTGGACTACATACTTCGATGGAGGAACCTAAGTATGAAGTGTGAGCCACAGTTACAAGAACAGCATGCAGTCGGCATTTTACTAAAAAGCATCCATGACTCGATAGCACTTCTCCTCAAGGGATTTACTATTAAGACTTTCGAGAAGTTGTTAAGCAAGGCCGGAAGCTTGCAAGAGGAGGCGAAGAAATTAAGTTTCACCGATAAAACAGATAAACAGAAGCCCGTGAAAACTTTTCAAAAGAAGTCCGGGATCGTTGCAGCAGTCGACAAAGGCAAGCAACCGATACAAATATCATCAGAACGACCGCAGCAACCTCAACAGAATTACCAGCAACCCCGACCCAGCTATCAGTCATCTCGACGAGTATGAACAACCGCCTCGTCCGCAACGTACGTTAAGGGAGCTTCGAGCGAGGAGTATCCGTTCAAGAATGAGGCGGTGCCGAAAATGTTCCGCAGCTTGATGAAGACTCCAGATTTCCAACTACCAGAACCTAAGAGACCAGAAGAAGTCGACAAGAAAGGTGATCCTAACTTTTGCCCTTACCACCGGATGCTTGGGCATAAGATAGAAGATTGTATTACCTTCAAGAGTTGGCTCAACGACAATCTTCGGAAAGGGAATATAACGATCCCGAAGGAGTACATGAAGGAACCCCAGAAAGGAGGTTCCGTCAATGTTATCTCGACGGATCTCATTGTTCCGATAGATCCCTATGCGACCGATGATGGATGGACTACCGCTTGGACAAAGTCTTCGAAGAAGATTTTAGATCGCATCCAAACCACTTCGGTGCGAGCTTCAACTCAGAGTTCGAAACCTGTCAAGTCGGCGCTATCACTTGCGATAGAAGAACAACCTCAATAAGAGATAATTGAGGAAAAGAAGAAAATTGACGAAGAAGAAAAGACTGAGGCACCTAAGGCTAGACTAGGGGATGCATATCCTAGGATAGTTGTTTCCGATTCGGGGGAGAAATCCCTCGAACCACTGACTCTGTATGATTATTTGCTCACTCCGGTGGAATCTTATAATGATGAGGGTTATGGCGTTGACTACGTTTTGACTGTTTCTAACGATTATGTAACTAGCGACAATCAACCTAATCCGGACGTCGATTCCGATACAAATAACAATTCTCAAATCATACACAATCTCGACGATCACAATGATGAAGAAGACATCCACCAGGAAGGCTACGAGAGTTCAACAAGCGACGAATCTATTTGCGAGTTTCGAGGAACCCCAATCACAATAGAGTTAGAGCCTTCAGACTCCGAAGCTAATCCTGAAGAACCTGTCGTCCCGATTCAGGAAGAGACACCAGCAAACTCAATGCTAAATTCAGAAGAAATCACAGAAGTCAACTTAAGAAGTGGAAGAGTTCTACCTCCGAGAATGGGTCCAAAAGACAAAGGAAAGCAGGTGGTTGTTCAGGAAGAACCAACCCCGGCAGAAGAAATACCCATTCGAGAAGAAAATGAGGCACATGAAAACAAAGTGGATTACAACATGCTAGTCCATCTTAGGAAACTACCAGCCAAACTGAGCATCTACGACGCTCTCATCTTATCAAAGGAGATGAGAGAAGCTCTGATCAAGGCCTTACTTGATCCAGAAATTTGCTTAGCTCAAATGGCCGGAGAGTCCTTAGATGAGGTTTGCTCGTTAAAGGAACAGCGAGGTGTTACCTTCACGGACGACGACCTATTACTTGGGACAGCAGACCACAACCGACCATTGTACATTTCAGTTACAATTGGGAAGTTTACGCTCTCCAGAGTATTGGTGGATCCAGGAGCATCAATCAATATAATGAATCTTCGAACGCTAGCATACTTGGAAATTGATGCTCGCGAGCTCGAAGCGGACAAAATGTTATTAAGAGGATTCAACCAGAAAGGAGAAAGAGCCCTCGGCTCAATAACACTGCTAATGAAGACCGGTGACTTAGCAAAGACAACCGCGAAATTTCATATAATTAATTCAGAAACGTCATTCAACGCTCTACTGGGCCGACCGTGGATACATGAAAACAGGATGGTACCATCATCTCTACATCAATGCATTAAATACTACGATGGAGGGGAACAGATGTATTAAAGGTGACTTACAACCGTTCTCCGTACATGAAATCGGAATCCATGAAGATGCGACTTATTATGCACCTCCGAAGAAAACGAGTCTTCTCCGGAGATACCATAACAAATGAAGCAAAGGAAATTTGGGACAACGAAGAACCCGAAGTTCTAGTCCAACGATCACTCACCACTCCCTTACGGCGAGATGGTGAAGGTTTCTCCACAACTCGCATCCGAGGACGAGGCCGGGGACGAGGTCGTGGCGAGACGTTAGGACGATTGGACGGAGGAAACCGACCATCAATGTCGATTGGGAAGATAGTTACGAAGAAGAAAAAGAAATCAAACAAGAAGCGGCGACAATAAGTCGAAAGAAGCCGCAATTCAAAATC
>JAKZJZ010002652.1:0-14651 GCA_022702705.1 Papilionanthe hookeriana x Papilionanthe teres | reverse complement strand
GGTCCCGAACTTTACTTTCCTATCCGTGTCCTTTCGATTCCGGTTTGCTATTTTGCGGACCAAATCGAAGTGGTGCCACGTCGTCTTTGCTCTTTAATACATAATTAAATCTTCACCACTTTCACTAAAAAAAAAAACTTTTAAATTTTCATCAATTAAATAAAGACTTACCGGTCTTCTGCAGCTTTGGCGAGTAACTCAAGATCGAATTTTCTATTTTGAAGTTTCGCGATGGCGTTCCCGACGCTCACTTTTTCCCCGCAACCTCTGCCGACGAGCCGCAACGCCCACAACGTCACTCTGGCTATCAAGTTTGGAACGAGATTCGATGAATTCGAGTTATACTTGGGAAAGCTCCCATATGTTGTAGTGAAAGTCGTTGTTCAGAAAGTTCAAGAACGATCATCGAATTCGACTCGAATTGCGCACGCGGATTTTCCTTCTTACTAGGAGGAAAAGACCACCGCTACTCACGACACCTACAGAGCTCGTTTCTGCTAAAGGGAAAGAGGATATGATTGTCGAAGGCACTCGACTGAAGGATCGGTTGCCCCGCCGTCGATATTCGAAATTGGATCGAGTTCGAAAGTTGTGTCATTAACTCGATCACAAAGAAGGAATCGCGACCGAAAAGATTCGCAAGGCTACTAAAGCTCGAATTTCTGAAGAAATGAATGTTGATGAAACTTCTTGTCCTGAAGAATTGGGGTTGTTGGATATCTCTCCGCTTTTGCAAAGGAGTAGATCCCATCCCCAAACGGACAACGATGGACAAAAGAGTATCCAAAAGATTGTCGTCGCATCATCGATACCTCACTGGACGTGGTAGGAGAAGAGGAAGTCTACTCCTGTTGCCCGACTCGATGCGGTGTTTCGTAGATCGGTCGTCGAAGATGGTTGTTCGATCCAATGAATTGCTTAAGCGAGTGGAATGTGCGGTATCCCCTCACATGAAAGAGAAATACTAAGAGATGTCGGATCTCGCCAAACGGTCTCGGATACTCGTTGGAACTTCACCGTTCGCATTCCGTCGAGTTCCAGCTTGAGAAACGAGTTGATATTGCCACCGTTACTACCGATTCTCTCGTTACTAAGTCGATGGGTCGTCGACCGGTTAAGTCAAGATTGGATCCTAGAGTTCTACCAATTACTAACCATAAAGATGCTACTAAAGTTTCAAAAAGAAGAATGAAAGGGTTGCCTAGTGCTGTATCTGGTCTTCACCGTGGGGAGCATACCTCTCTTCGACATTTTGATGCTTCCGTTGAGACACCCCATCTCAAAGCATCACCGTCAAAGAAAGGGGTGTGGATAACTAAGGTCATCGCACCAATACAACTTAGCAAGCCCGCAAGACACAGTTATGGGATAAAACAGGGATCTGAAGTGTCCAACAAGGTCAAAGCAGTCGCAAGCAAGGAAAATGCCCCACAGAAGTCTCCAGATCACAAAATGATACAAGGTTTGATGATTGAAGACAAGATTGAAAGGCTCAAAAGAGAAATTTCAGAGTTAGCTCAGGGACGAGGAATTCCCGTTGATAATGAGAATGAAGACTTCGAGGACTACCTCGAAGAAGACTGCATGGATATCAATGTTATTGAAACCAGAGCCGCTTCATCTGCGCGCGAAGCCCAACCTTCTACGGAAGGAAACGTCGTAGATGAGCTGCGTAGAGCTGTCTTACTAAGAGACGAGCAGATCAGTCAGATGGAGAAGAGGATGGAAGAGATGGCCACTGCCATTGCCGCTATAACAGCAACTCAAAGATTGTCCCAGCGTCAACAACTAGCTTCTCCAGAAGTCAATCGGCCAGAAATTATACAGATCATAGATGAAAGGAGAGAAGTTACCTCAGCTAACAGAGATGATCGACAAGAGAATGATTACGCCTAAAGCGTCATACCTGAAAAGAATTCGACAAATGGTTGAACAAGTTCGGGAGGCCATAGCCCAGTCCAAGAGTGGTGCATTGATTTTAAAGGGTAGACCTTACCCGGAGGAATTCGATGTCGTACCTTACCCTAAAGGTTATGTGTCACCGAACTTCAAAATATTTAATGGAACTGGAAATCCCAGACAGCACATAGCACATTTTCGAGCTAGTTGTGGCAACACCGGAGGTAATGAAGCATTATTTTGTCGTTAGTTTGTCAGCAGTTTGTCAGGGATAGCATTTGATTGGTATGTCGAATTGCCTAACGGATCAGTGAAGACATTCTCCGAGTTAGAGCAGTTGTTCGTAAAAAGATTTGCCAGAGCACAGCACCATGTCTCCGTTGGAAATCTCGTGGTAGAAAGACAAAAGTCTAACGAGACTTTAGTAGATTATATCTTAAGGTGGAGAAACCTTAGCATGAAATGTGAACCTCGCCATTCTGAAGCATCATGCGATTGAGATCTGATTATACCTCATTTTGATGAGGTCGTCTCTTCTTCTTTTTTAGATCTTCAGGATTCTAGTCTTGTGTTTTTCCTTTCGACTATCCTAGTAGGATTAGAATCGGGACCTACCACTTGAAATTCAAACCACTGCTTAACTCCCCGCAAACTCCACAAACTCGATCGTAGACCCCTAATCACCAGAGGGTTGAAATCGAATGTGGAAGTTTAAAGGATGAGTTCCCATAGGACTCTTTGGCGCTTGATGGCCCCCTCAGGTCGGCCAGTGCAGTGAAGGGTCGACTCTACACACACACTACACTTATACACTACACTTTCACACACCTCCTAAAAACACACCCATACCTAACTTAACCTCCCGACTCGTGAAGGTGATTCGCATGGATGGTCACCTAACCCCAAGCCCTGGCTAAGAGGGTCAGGAACAACATAGTGGATGCCTCCACGTAGTCCTTCTGCTTCATGTGGGCTTGATATGGTTTCGTAGCTCAACCAAATGATTTCATTCCACTTACAATTACACAATCTTCAATTTTGCAAATTTTCGATTTTCGACACTGGACTCTACACCTGCCAACTCTACCCAAAGCTTCGAAATTACCCAAATTTTTCAAAATTTCCAAATCACCCAAAATTCCCCAAAATTAACCTTGAACATTTCCTCACCAATCAAGTTGATCATCCATACCAAAAATACCAAAAATTCAAAAATACCTCCAATACCCTCCAAATACCCAAAATACCCATCTCGACCCAAAATCCAAAAATTCGAAAAATTCCGAAAAATTCCGAGAAAATCCCAAATATTCCCGATTTCATTTTGTTCAACTACACCACGAGTCAATTTTGTCGATTTACCTACTTTTGTCAAAACCCACAATTTGACCTATTTTAACCCAAAGTTGAACCCAATGTCAAACCAAACCTATCCAATTGACTCAAATTCTAGTCAATTCGATTCTAAACTCAATTCAACATTCCGACACAATCTGTACGCAAATCCAAGTTCGATTTGATTGACATTTGAATCTAATTTCACTCTGCATTAAAGCCCATTTGGACCCATGACCCAAACCTAGCCTAAGCCAAACCAATTTAACTCCAATTAACCCCAAATCTTTTCTAAACCTTCCTTAACATCCCCACAATAAACACTAACATGATTTGCCCAAAATTTGACCCGAACCCCACTCAAATTCAACCTGAAGCTAAAAGGCCCAATTTTGACCTAAACCCAAACCTAACCCAAATAAGCCCAAACCCAAAATCAAAACTCAACCAAAGCCAAAACCTCTTCGAAACACTCCATAAACATTTCCCAACATTTATTTTACATCAATTTCAACCCTAGCCCAACATTGGCCCAAGTTAACCCAATTTGACCTACATCGCCCATTTACGAAAGATTCAAATCAACCCAATGCATGTCGAAACCACTTCAAATTGATTCCAAATCACTCATGAAACATTCCTAAATTAAATTCAACACTTATTGGATCCAATCCTTTCGCAAAATTTTCATCCTAAAATTTGTTTTGAAATCTAAAAGCCCACTCTCTAAACCATCTTGAAAGCTCATCCAAAGTGAAATCCAAACCCCAAAGCCCACATGACAATTCCTTCTCATCATCCCTTTAATTGGAATCAATTCCTAAGTCCCAAATCAATCATCAAATCAACCTAAATCAAGCACCATCTAAATTTTTCACTAAATTGCCAAAATCTCCAAATTCCTTTTTCATATAAATGAATCCACTTTTCCTAAGCCAAAGGTGAGCCATGAAGCCATGCATGAGCCCCATGGGAGCCATGAGAGCCATGGAATCTACTTTCCACCTCACCAAGCCATTAATGGCAAGAGAGGGGATCTCTTTTTTAAACCTTTTTTAAACCCTTTTTACCTTAAACATGATACACTCTAAACCATACTTTGCCACCTAATCCTCGATGTGGACTTCACTCGCCTTTGGTAGGCCGACTCACATGATCCTCCCGACCCAAACCGAACTTGGAAGGGTGCACCAAACCCAAAATGGTGGGTCGACCCATTTGAACCCAAAGTGAGCTCTCCCCCATACCATTTTAATCCAAGCACTTTACACATGTCCATGGCGATTAATCGCTACAAACCTCCACCCCGACCCACCGGACCCGAGGGTGACCCATGCTGCTCGGCCGACTCGCCCGGGTCGCCGAAAACACCATGGCCGAGACCTCGAGAGGAGCCGAAGTTCGGAATTCCCACCGCCGAGCCGCCCCATCCCCGGTGGCCATTGCGGACATTGCTCTTGTCGAAGAGCAGTCGATCCCGTCCTAACTCCCCCGGGAGACCCTCCGAGCCTCTCTATTTAAACACCCCCTCTCTCGGCCATGGGAGAGGTGCTCGAACCAACCTTAAGGAAACTCTGTCAAAATCATTACAGTACCACTCTCTACACATAGAACGACTTGATTCCATCGGATTCCAGCCCACATTTCCTCTAGACCGAGCTCGATTTTGAGTTCAAACTTCAAGACAAAACCGGGACACTTCTTCACAGTGGACCAATCCCCAAATTGATTGATCCTACACCTTCACTGGCACCGAGGAAGAAGTCCACCAAGCAAAGCCCCTCGCCGGGCCACCCATCCGTTCCGGACTCCAAGCTTTGTAATCGGTTGTGGTCGAAATCCTACCTGGACAATTCACTGGGCCGGGAGACTTCATCCGAAGCTCACTGGGACGCAATCGAAGGTGACACAACCCTCGGATCGAAGCCACACTTCTCCGAGCAAAGTTATGGCCTCACTCTTCTTCCCGAGCTTCCGAACATTCTCCATTTTTATTGAGTCGATTTCATGCCACATAAACGAGTATGGATGTGTTCATCTTCTCGAGACGAATCCATAGAGCATAAGAACGTTCAATTTGGTCGAGTATCGAGTGAGATCTTAGGCACAGAAGACGGACGGTTCTCGGCCAGGAGGCTTGGGGACGATGAACGGATGCCGTTCATTCAATACACGCGCGGACGGACGGCTCGGATGGAGTCGGACTGGGAGATGATACGTGAACCGCGGGCCGCGTGGCGGCGAGTCGGAAGGCGGCGTCGAATGGGAGCGCGCCGCGTGGCCGTTCGGAGATGCTGAGGATGACGGGGCGTCGCGTGGATAAGTAGGAAATTAGGCTATTTTCCTATTTAATTAATTACTGTAACTTGAAAAATGCATAACTTCTGTGTAGAAAAATCATAAAAATAAAATAAAAATATCCTCTTTGCACAATTGAACGAGGAGAATAATGTGGAAAAGAAATCATTTAATTTCATTGAGTATTTGATTTTTAATAATTTATTTATTCTCTCGCACATTTTCGATTCTCCATGCATGTATACGATTCAGCTACGCATGAGACCATAGAGAACTTTGAGCTCTCCGAATTTGGAACATTCCATGAATTTTCTAAAGTCTGAGGCCATACCTACGAAGAGTTATTGATTTTTCAACTACGAGTTACTTAGTTTGAGTATTTTAATTCCAATAATTAAGATATCGTGAAATAAATTCTAGGAAAATTTGGTAATGTTTATTATGACCGGAAGGACACTAGGAAAAATAGGCTTGAATTAATCCACTTGGAATAACCCTAATTGGCCTAAACACCCAAAATAGGTCCTTAATTAATTAGAGCTAATCATACATCAAATTGACTTGAAATCAATTCTCCATCGACCTTTAGGATCGGAGGAACCCACTATAAAAATTTGAAGTCGATTGGACTTGGTTAGCTTCACTAAATGGGTTGATTAAGCCCATTTAATCAATTTAAACTTTAAAAATTCATAACTTTCAAAATACTTTTCAAAAATTCACAAATCGGTTTTGAGCTCTCTCGATATCGGGAGAATTTAAGAAAAATAAAATCGCAATTTTTCAAAAAAGTTGATTTTCTTACATTATTTTAATATTTTAATAATTAAAAAATAATAAAAATCACAAAAATAATAAAATTTACCAAAATGTCACATTTTGAATTTTAATCACTTAGAACAAACCCATATTTTTCTTAAGTCTCTACTAATGAGATATTAAATTTCGAAGCACTAGCGTAATTTTAAAATTAAAAAAAATGTATATTTTTAAGTATTTCCACTAAAATAATTCTAATAAATCAAAGAGAAATCAGAAAATTATAAAAATTGAGAGATTTTTGAAAAATATAAAATTCATTTTTCAACCTTTATTTTATTTTTAAATTAATTAATACTCCAAAACTCAAAATAATTATAATAAAAAGAATATAATTCAAAAAATCACCAAAATTGGTCCAAGCTGATCCTCTCAGTCATTAGGAATGTCCCATAATTTTCTCGAGATGTAAACTTTCCTTTGTCATATTATTAAATTTTCCTTGAAATCCCTATTTTCCACCAAAATAATTACATAAATAAATTAAATACGTGAAAAATCACATTTTCTCCTCTCATCGCTTTATTGACATATGAGTGAGTCACATAAAAATTTCAAGTTCATTTAAGCTCGATTTAGTGAGTTATGAAATTATTAAGACTTGAAGAAGAAAATGGTAATTAAAATTTTAACCTTTAATTAAAACTTTAGAGCTTAATAAAATTAAAGAGTAAAATATTTGATCACGATCCGATTTGGATGATCGAAATTTGAATAATAAGGGTAGAAACCTATTAAACAATTTAAAAATAATTAAAATAAACCTTAATTAAATAATTGATAAAATTTGAAAGAATAATAAAATTGGAATTATTAAAATAGGTGATATTATTAGGAAGAGATTTGTTCTTTAATTTAAGAATCCCTAAATTAACCATCTCAATAATGTTTAATTCCTAATTAAAATGATAATCCAAATTTAAGATTTAAAATGCTTAAAAGACTTAATCATTAAATTAAATTAAAGTTAAATTATTTAAATTAAATCCTTTTAAAATTTCAATTAAATTAATACTTTAATAATTAAAATTAAATCATCTTTAAAACATAAAAAAAATAAAATATTAAATTAAAATTAAAAATTAAATTAAATTAAAATTTAAATTAAATTAAATTAAATTAAATTAAATTAAATTAAATTAAATCAAATCAAATTAAATTAAATCAAATTAAATCAAATAAAATTAAATCAAATCAAATTAAATTAAATTAAGTTAAATTAAAGTTAAATTAAATTGAATTAAAAAATAACATCACCTAAGACATAAAGAAATTCAAAAATAAAACAACTTGAACACTATTCCAAATTTAAACCCATTAACTGAAATTAAATCATAAATCATTTGAACATCAATTTGCGTCGAAAGCTTTTGTTATCATAACTCCTAAATTGAACGTTAAATGAAATGTTATTTCACTATAGGATATTCGAATGTTTCAGTTCATTTGAGTAAAATAACAACAAAACTTGAATTCAGGACGATTAATTCATTTGTATAATTAAATTCTCTTGGACTTAAAAATAATCACAGAAATATTGAAAAGATGTTTAAGACTGATCTTAAGCATCCTCGATATGATGGGATGTTTATAAGAACGATTAAACTTAATTGTTCTTTGATGAAGAAAATCGTTCTTAAACCAAAACACAAGAACTCAGACGTCATAGGAGATGACTAGCTATAGGATTAGGAACTTGTAGAAAACCATAATCCTTCCCTTAGCTTTACCTAGAACTTGTTTTAAATGCTTAAATATTCTAAATTGTGTTTGAGTGCGGCTTGGGATGACGGGAAGACCCTCAAGTGACGCTTTTATTTTGTTACGATTTACTTTATTGCAATTTATTTAATCGCGTCGCACTTACTTTTCTTACATGATAAACAACTATTGCATGAAAACCCACACTTTAGGATAGTCACTAAAGCGAAGCCAAAACTAAATTAAAAGTCATTACTGAGATAAAATTCACATGCACGACATTTCAAAATATAAAACAACTCAAAATTTAATCACAAACGGAACACTAAGCCGTAATTACAACTAAATTAAAACGTCTTGTTAGATGATCGGGAATACCTCGGATGATGTATGTCGGCGTTGTTTTGTCGTAGGTGAAGTGCCGTAGAAAGTTGTCGGTCGTCGGAATCGGAATCCGTCGTCGCTTCGGAAGGATCCTTCGACGAAAAGAAAGGGAATCAGACCGGCCCCATATTTTTCATAGTTTGAATGAAAGAGCGCTTACACCTCAAGTCGTGCACTTATCTAGAAAGACAAGCACGATACTTAAGGGTGAGGCTCGATCAGAATAAACTTAAGAAATATATGACGTCCGTTTAGTCTGCTAAACCAGTTTATTTCGTAGATGAGTTCACTTATTTAATATAAAGAACTAAATAGGGTTTATTTTAAGTTGGGCTCGGAAATCTTACTATAAAATGGCGCTTATAGTTAATTACATCTTAAATGACCGAAATCATCAAGAATACTCTTGATAAAAATCGGGAAATATTATCTTGAGGAGGTCGAAAGGATAGGACTTATCAACGAAATCGGACGAAAGAGGTGTGAAAGGGATTGGCTCGAAATTGGAACGTTTTATTGTAGAATCCGAATGAGGAAGAAGCTAGGGATGTCGAAGATCCGGAGGCGAACCTCGGTGACTTACAGTTATCACTATGATTTGGCTTTGATTTAGGAGATATTATTTAAAGGTTTCATCCTGCCAATTTTATTTAATTAGGACTTACATTCGTGTGAAACGATCACACGAATAGCCTAGAAGATGTGAGGATTTAGGTCGTAACGAACGACAACCTCGGAATCCTAAAACGAGTTGGGGCTTATATTGTATAGCAGAGCTATACAAATGCCCAACAAGAGGTTGAGGATTTATGTCGCACTAGGCGAACAACCTCGAAATCACTATGGATTGTTGTTTAATCAGCTAAGGAGTGGTTTAGTTGTTGTAGACGTGTTTCTTTGTTGAAGATGCGTTGTGCGCCATCGCTAGCTCCAAGCTCCTTGCCGTGAAGAGGTCGAGTTTTCTAAGGTGACAAGTTAAAATGTTCAATCAGGTGGCCCTATGGTCGAGTTAACCTAAACATCCTATGCAAATATGTTTAAATGTTGTACAGTGTACAGCAGGATATGTATATAGCACAGAAGTAGCAGTAAAGACATGCAACAGTATATAGTGTAACGTCTTAACGAGAACAACATACGCATAGCAAGTATGATATCATAAAGTGATAATTACAACGATATAGCATGCGGTAGTAGGTATAAAAAGTGACGAGCTAAACGATATAACATGCGATAAAGCGAGTATAAAAAGTGACGATTAACAACGATATAGCGTGCGATGTAGCGAGTATAAAGAAGGTAACACGTTACGAATGTAAACAAACTCGTATACCAGGAGGCCGATTATTTTCTTTCGTCTGACAAGCTAAGTGTGCTACATGAAACGAGCAATGCGAGAATAAAAGGTCGTCGAAAAACTCGAAAGCAAAGTGACCGACCGACAGCGGAAAGCTCGAGAGAAGTAGTAAAAGTCACCAAAACTCCGAGAAAATCTAAAAGGACCACGAGTGTTCTATCGAAAATCAAATGAAAACCCGAAGAAAACCGCAAGCACTCGGGTCGGGGCTAGGCTCGAATCGCGTAGATCTTGCTCGAAGGGTCGTCGAAGGCTACTCGGTCGCACGAGTGTATAAAGCACGCCACTCGACGAAGGGTGTCCAACTAAGCTCGACTCGGAGAGTGTTCACCCACCCAAGATCGATAATCAACAAGTGTGACAATCAAATTTTATAATGTAGTTTTGAAATTTATATTTTTAGCATGCATATGGATTTCGAACATACGAAAAGAGAGTTTATCAATTTTTTTTATTGTGGTGGGAAGATATTTTTGTTGCGAAATGCGATATCGTATTTTTATCGAATTTTGAAAAATATAATTGTCCACGAGTCGATCATTTCGTAGGGTAAAGGATCGCTAACAATCTAGAAAGTACGGGTGCCCCGCTTGCGCTAGTAGCGGTGAACGATACCGTCATCCTACGGTTCACCGGCCACTGAGCGAGTCCGATGTCGTAGGATGGGATATCGTTCTACTCTATCACTGGCGTGTCTTTTGCATCATCGCCGTCATCGCCCCAAAACAAAAACAAAACCAAAACCGACTCCGAGTGAGCGGGAAACGTGTCGAAGCAACGAAAAGGGGAAAAGAAGATTAACTCACCCCGAACTCGGAGGGTCGGGACGGCGGGTGAGTTAATTTAAAATTCCCTAACACATGTAATAACGAGGCGTTAAAAAAACGAAATCCGAGTTCCACGAATCGACCCCGAGGGTGTCATTTTCTCGCTTAAGTACAATTACACTAAAAAAAAATTTAAAAGAGAAATCATGGAAAAGTCGATCAAAAACTTTTAAAATCAAGCAAAAGAGAAAAATGGCTCGGGACAAACGACGATTGCGAACATTTCCAAACCCATAAGAAAGTGAATGGACGAGCTCCCGAGAACATCAATTTAACTCGATTCATCAAATGAGGCACCTAAGAAGTGGCCGAAGCACAATGCTCGACATCTCCCTCTCAAACAAGCAAGAAGCAACTATAGGTTCATATTTATCGATCCCCGACTCAAACACGACGATGAACAAGGCCACCATCACATCGGCCACCAACAAAAAGGCTCCGACCAAGCCCCAACAAAAAGGGCAGCAATGAGTAAAGTTTCTATCCAGTCTCAAAACTCACAAATCACATCGATGGACTCACGGCCAAGCCCAAATGAACCTAACTCCTTCCATAAACATAGAGTTCGGTTTTCACCAAATGAGCACAAAGCCAAGCCCTCACTAGAGCCAAACCCGAGCACAAACCCGAGCCCACAACAAGCCTCCAAGTGAATCAAATGAATTATCCCAACTCCAATTACGGCAACCTTTTAAAAAGCCAAATTCAAACTTCCATTGGGCAAGAAACCGAGCCACGACAAGGCCAAGAAAGCCGACCGACTCCAAACTACAACGACTCCACTATAAAGCCAAACCCGAGCCACCAAAACCCACTCCAAAACTTCGATAAAAGCCCACAAAAGAGCAGTTCGCAACCTACCAAAATGCCAAACCCGAGCCCCAGAATATCAGCCCGAAACAGCACCCCCAATATAGAATCAATTTAAAAGAGATCCACGGACCAAAATCAAACCATAATAAAGCTCAAGATGAACCCAAATGAGAAGCTGCATGACCATTTATGTATAATATTGAAATCAAAAATGTCGATGAGATCAAAACCGAGAGGCTAAAACCGAGCCGAGTAAAGGCAAAGTAAGCCTAGCACAAGCTCAACATAAATCGGCAATTCAAATCATAAGAAAGGCAAACAACCGAGTCGAAGCATAGGGTCGAAATGAACCCAAGTTCAAAGCCAAACCGAGAACTCATCAAAAACCAAACCCAACCAATATATGATCCCAAAACTGAGCTAACTATAAAGCCATGAGAACGAATTCCTGCAAATGTTAGAATAGGTGCAATAACCATATACACAAGTAAAGCTTACGAGTACAAGCTAGAATAAGCCGAGCACGCCTCTAAATGAGGTCAAAATAAATCACAACGAGGCCACAAGTATATAAAGCATAGAGCCAAAACTAACTCCTCCATATATTTAATGTTTCAACATGTAAAACCATGATGAAGAAGAAGTAGAGGAAGTAGAGAACAAGCCTTTCATGCATATATTGAAGGAACCAACTGAAGTCCTTCCAAACCAAGCTTAATTTTCCCCAAGCATGCTTTCTAACAAGAGAGATAGAAGGAGCGAAAAGCAAGCCCCACATACATATAAAGCTAAACAAGATTCTCCATTTCTTTCATCAAGCCAAAACATGCAAAGGACCTTGAGTCCTAACTAGATATATTCAATGTACTCCCTAATCGTGCTTCAAGCCATAAGAAGAACATTTTCAAGACTTACACAATGAAATAAAGCTTCCCTTAACACATGCTTGCCCAACCGAAAACATCAAAACGGGGAAGGCTAAATAAATAACGGGAATAACAACTTCCACGGGGACGAATCGAGAATAAGAAGGGGTAGAGGAGAGTTACCGGATTGCGTAGAACACACGGGAAGCAAACCGCAAGTACGCGAAACGATCCGACGGCGAACTCTCCTCTCTTCACGAAGGTTTCGGGCCGAACACAATCCCACCCCAAATGGGGTTTAAATGGCGAGAGGAGGGGAAGCAGAGGTCAAGAGCTCGATCTACGGGATCGGGCGCAAGTGGGATGGCGGCAGAGTGCCGCGAGATAGGAGCGAGAGAGATCGGTAAGGGGCGTACGCAAGGGCAAGTTGCTCGCACGGGGATAAGGATAGGATCGCGAGCGGCTCGAGGAGCAAACGGCCGCCAAGAGGGCACGCTCGAGCGCTGGAGGGACGAAGCTTCCATGGAGCTCGCGCGGGAGAGACGAAGCCAACCGGTAGAGCGTGAGGAGAAGAGGCGCAGAGGATTCTCGCGGGACCAAGGCACGGGAGACGGGCTAGCCGAACGAGCCGAATGGGGGAAGGGTAGGATTTAGGGCTTAATTTTATAATTTAAAGGATTTAATATTAATTTATTTTTAAAAAAAACGCCTCGAACCCTAACTTTCGCACTCGACGGGCTATCGTCGCAATTTAACGTCGATTTCAAGCGAAATCGACATTCCGGACGCATCGGCTGCGATCCGTTTCATTGTCCGAGGTCGTCTGGGCAACCTCGCCGACGAGCGCGTCAAAATTGCGTCGAAATTTGGTATCGTCGCAAAATTTTGACGCGAGCGCGATCGAAAGCGAGGTCAACAATGTAACATACGTGTTGCTAACGGGATTTCCCACGGTTTAAATGAAAGTGTGGAACTCATTTAGTTGAGTTTAAGCAAATTAAATGCGGATTAAGTGAATCCGATAAAAATAACGATGCGGAAGGATGGAACCAGTAGGATCTTAACGGTGTTGTTATAATCAACTTTAAGATTTGTTTTAATTAAAACATAAAAAACACTTGGGAATTAAGATTTCTCTAAACCAAAACACTTTTCTCATCTCTGCGATTTATGAACTCTAAAACTAAACCTCCGCAACAACAAAGGAGCTGGAGCATGGTGGACAAACACGACCATCGTCATCAATAAACTCGAATCTACTTCAAGAAACTTTCTTAAGAATTAAATAACCAAGCTATAGGACTTCGAGTAGTTCACATGCGACATAAATCCTCAACCTTTTCTTAGGCATTTGCATTGCAAATTAAGCACTTAACCGATCTTAGGATTCCGAAGTAGTCGTCAGATACGACATAAACCTCACATCTTCGAAGCTATTCGTATGATCATGTCATACGAATATAAATCCTAATTAATTAAAATTAGCGAAGATCAAACATTAAATAAATATCGGGACTTTCCTAAATTCAATCCAAACAATAGGATAGATCGGGAAATTACTGAGTTCGCTTTGAATCATGTGATTTCTCCTATCTTTCTTCCTTTGGATTCCAAAATAAAATGTTCAAATTTGATTCATTCACTATTGAAATTCCAAAATTCAATCCTCGAAAACTTAAACTTTGAGATTCTCGAGAAGCGGAATTATTGATTATTATCGAGAATTTTCTTAGCGTGATACCAGTCAACTTAAGATGTAATTAACTATAAGAGCTGCACTTATAAGGAATTTTAAAAACGCAGTAATATAAACATAGCTTAATTCATTTATATTAGCGAGGAATTATCTCGACTTATAAAATTAGTTCGCAGAGCCAAACGGATATCACAAATCTTAGTTTATTTAATCGAGCCACACCATCGAGCGATGTGTGCTATCCTTAGGGATAGATACACGGTTTGTGGTGCGGTCTTCGTTTATATAAACTATTTGGGATGTGAAATCGATTGGATTTCATATCTTAAAATTTTCAAACTTAAAATTATTTTTAAAATCAAATGCTTACTTTCTAAATTATATATATATATATTTTTAAATCAAATTTAAAATCTAAAATTCGCCGACAATTTCTGTTAAGCGACCCCCTTTTCAAAAATAAAACACACAACCTAAAAATAATGCCGACAAGATCTTGCTCAAAAGCATCCATGGACCGATAGCTTTCATACTCAAGGGACTCACCATCAAGTCTTTTAAGAAATTACTAAGCAAAGCCAATGAATGCGAAGAAAAATCAAGCATATGAATTCTGCATGAAGACAGAGAAACCCGGGACAACCAAAAGATTCGAG
>JAKZJZ010002651.1:0-14654 GCA_022702705.1 Papilionanthe hookeriana x Papilionanthe teres | reverse complement strand
TTGGTTTTCATCCATTTTGTTCCAAACCACCAATGTTCTTTGAATATTTTGAACATGTGTTTGTCACCCTTATAGAAGAAAGTTAGGGAAGTGCTTGAGTTGGATGAGCTTTTTTATGCAGGATAGATAGTGAGTAGCAACCACCTTGCTTTGTTGATACTTAATTTCAAATTTATGTTGGTTCTTGACTAGCCAGATAAACCAAGCAACAATGCAAGGAATAGAAGACAAATTGAGCAGATTTCAGTCCACCCAACATGTAGGAAATTAAAACCGGGAAAGATTTGAAGTATTAATATTAGAATTTGACAACACACAGCTCTAAACTTGTTGAGCAACATTGCAGTTAAAAAGAGATGTGGTAAAGATTCTTCTTCTTCTCTACAAAGAACACAGCTTGAAGGTCCTCTCAGGCCCTTTAATTTCAGAATATCATATGTAGGTAGGAATTTATAGAAAAGTCTCCATTAGAAAAAGGACATGGATGGTGACAGATATTTCCTCCAAATTTGCTTTCCCTACTCTATGAGCTGCCCATTGTCATAAGATGAGTAAATGATAGATGAAAATGATTGTGAGATAGTCTTTTTAACAACTAATGTATCCTTCTTAGTTCTGTCAAAAGGAGTATGCACAATCTCTTGAGCTTGCTGCCCACCAATTAGATTCTGTACCAGGTTTAGGTCCCACTGATCATCAATCCAGCAATCAGCAATCCTGAGGTTGAAATTAGTGGGATCAGGTGGGAAGAAATCAACTTGCCATCCCTTAACCAATTATCCAACCAGAAGTTAATATTGCCCTTCCCTAGTTGCCAAATATAAGGATTTTCAGCCTTCTGCTAAACTTTTAACATATTAACCCATATTCTGGAATCCCCCAATTAAGAACCAACAAGTGAAGGGTGAGTGTCCCTACAATATTTTGTTGACCTCATTTTTGATGAGGTCTTCTCTCCTTCTTCTTTTTAGTGCTTAGGATCTAGCCTTAGGCTTTTCCTTTGACTATCTTAGAGGACTAGAATTGGGTCCCACCTTTTAAAAACTCAAACCACTTCTTAACTCCCTGCAAACTCCACAAACTTGACTGTAGACCCCTAATCACCTAGAGGGTTGAAATCAAATGTGGAAGTTTAAAGGATGAGTTCCTATAGGACTCTTTGGCCTTAGGATCGCCCTGGTGGCCTCGGTCCAGTGAAGGGGCCGACTTACACACACACTACACCTATACACTACACTTTCACACACCTATACCTAACTTGACCTCCCGACTCATGTAGGTGATTCACATGGATGGTCCTTAACCCACTAAGCCCTTGAGCAAGAGGGTTAGGAACAACATAGTGAATGCCTCAAATGAGTCCCTTCATGGCTCATGTGGGCTTGATGTGGCTTCATGGCTCAACCAAAATGATTTCATTCCACTTACATCCACCCAATCTTCAATCTTCCAAATTTTCAATTTTTGACCCCCGGGACCCTACACCCGCCTAACCTACCCAAAACCCTTGAAATTACCCAAATTTCTCAAAAATTTCCAAATCACCCAAAATTCTCCAAAATCATTCTCAAACATTTCCAAATTACTCAAATTGATCATCCATACCCAAAAATACCAAAAATTCCAAAAATACCTCCCAATACCCTCCAAATACCCAAAATACCCCTCTTGACCCAAAAATCCAAAAATTCAGAAAATTCCCAGAAAATTCCAGAAAATCCCAAATATTCCCAATTTCATTTTGTTCAACTACACCTTAGGCCATTTTTGTCAATTTACCCTACTTTTGTTAAAACCCCCATTTGACCCATTTTAACCCAAAGTGAACCCGATGTCAAACCAAACCTACCCAATTGACCCAAATTCTGGTCCAATTCAGTTCTAAACTTCAATTAAACATTCCCAATACCAATCTAGACCAAATCCAAGTCCAATTTGGTTGACATTTGGATCCAATTCCACTTTTGGCCTTAAAGCCCAATTTGGACCCATGACCCAAACCTAACTCAAACTCACCCAATTCAACTCCAATTAACCCCAAACCTTTTCTAAATCCTCCTTAACATACCCACAAACAAAACCCTAGCATGATTTGCCCAAAATTTGAACCCAAACCCCACTCGAAACTCAACCCAAAGCTAAAAGGCCCATTTTTGACCTAAACCCAAACCTAACCCAAATGAACCCAAACCCCAAAATCAAAACCCAACCAAAGTCAAAACTCCTTTGAAACACTCCCATAAACATTTCTCAACATTAATTTTACATCAATTTCAACCCTAGCTCAACATTGGCCCAACTTGGCCCACTTGGACCTATATTGGCCCATTCACCAAAAGAATTCAAATCCAACCCAATTCAAGCCCAAACTACCCCAAATTTGCTTCAAGTCACTCATGACACATCCATGAGCTAAACCCAACAATTATTTGGCCCAACCTCTTTACAAAATTTCATCCCAAAATCCATTTTAAAATTCAAAAGCCCACTTTCCTAATCCATCTTAAAAGCCCATCTAAAACCCTTTCAAAAAGCCCAGAAATCCACCCTAAAGCCCACATGACATCTCCATTTACCATTCACTTAATTAAAGCCATCACCTAAGTCCTAAATTCATCATCAAATAATTCCAAATCAAGCCTCATGCCAAATCACCCCTAAATACCAAAATTTTCCTTAAATCCATTTCCATGAAATTGACTTCACTTTTCCCAAGCCAAATGGAGCCATGGAGCCATGCACAAGCCATATGCAAGCCATGAGAGCCTCTTTACATGTCACCATGCCATTTTGGGCAAAAGGAGGAGGCTCTTTCCTTAATTCCTAAAGGTGATTAACCACTTCCATGACTCCACTAAACCATGCTTAAGCCTAATTGTACTTGGATTGTGACTTGACCCCACTAATCGAGCTGATCCAAATCACTTTCTCCTCGGCCTAAACCGGGCCTTGGGTGGTGCACCTAGCCCAAATGGGTGGGTTGACCCATTTAGGTCCAAATCTAGCCATGCCCCATTCCACTTTGGATCAAAGCCTTTACACATGTCCATGGCCGATTGATTGCACAAACCTCCAGCCACGACCCACCTGACCTTGAGGGTGACCCATGCACGGCCGGCCGGCCACCGGGCCGCCGGAAAACACCATGGCCGAGAGCTCGCATGTGAGCCAACATTGAAATTCTCACTTCGTCGAGCTGCCCCATCCCCGGTGGCTACCATGGGCTGATCTTCTCCTCACCGAGGCTGGTCGATCCCGAGCCCTAACTCCCCCAGGGAGGCCCCAGCCCAGCTCTATTTAAACTCCACCCCTCTCGGCCATGAGAGAGAGAGAAGCACAAACCTTGCCAAAACTGCCGCAAAATTGTTCCGGACCCTTCTCCATCCTTAGAGCACTTGATCCCCAGGTGAAATCCCCTGCCATTTCTCCTCTGTAAGCTCGATTTCGGAGTTGAAATTCCACCAAAACCGGGACACTTCTCCACGGTGAGCCAATTCCCAAATTGATTGGCTCTACACCTTCACCGGACCAAGAGAAGGTGTCCACCATCAAAAGCCCCATCTCCGAGGCCACCCCGGTTGCTCCGGCCTCCGAGCTTTGTGATCGGGCTTGGTCGAAATCATATCCGGACAATTCCCCGGACCGGGAGACTTCATGCGGAGCTTGCTGGGACCCGATCGAAGGTGCAACAACTCTCGGATTGAAGCCACACTTCTACGAGCCAAGGTATGAGCTAACTCTTCATCCCGAGCTTACGGAGATTCTCCATTTCAAATGCCTTAGTTTCGATGCATGTTAGCCGTATAGATGTGTTCGTCTCTTCAAGACGAATCCATAGAGTATAAGAACATGAAAATCCATTGAGAATCGAGTGAGATCTTAGGGATTTAGTGTGGACGGCTCTCGGGTGAGAACACTTGGGGACGATGAACGGATGCGCGTCCATTCAATACACGCGCGGACGGACGGCTCGGATGGCGTCGGACCGGGAGACGGTACGAGAATCGCGAGGCCGGCGCTGCCGACTCGTGTGGCGGCGTCGAATGGGAGCGCGCCGCGTGGTCTTTCGGAGCTGCCGAGGATGCGCTGGCGCCGCGTGGATAAATAGAAAAATAGGGTATTTTTCGATTTATTTAATTCCCTAAACTTCAAAAATTCATATCTACGTGTAGAAAAATCAGAAAAATAAAATAAAAATACCCTCTTGCTCGGTGAAGAGAGGAGAATAATGTGGAAAAGAAATCACTTAATTTCATCGAATATTTTATTTTTTATAATTTATTTACTCTCTGCATTGTTTTAATTCTCCATGCATGCATACAATTCACCATGACATGAGACCATAGGGCTTTTGAAGCCTCCGAATTTGGGAACATTCCTTGAATTTTCCAAAGTCGAGAGGCCATCCTATGAAGAGTTCTTGATTTTTCAAGTTCAGGTCACTGTTTTGAGTATTTTAATTCCAGTAAATAGCATGTTTTGAAATAAATTCTAGGAAAATTTGGTGATGTTCCTTATGACCAGAGAACCCTAGGAAAAATAGATTTTGGCTTAGTTCATTCAAAACAACCCTAATTGGCTTAAACACCCAAAATAGGTCTTTAATTAATTAGAGTTAACCAGGCATCAAATTGACTTGAAATCAATTCTCCACTGACCTTTAGGATTAGAGGAATCCACCATAAAAATTTGAGGTCAATTGGACTTGGTTAGCCCCACTAATTGGGTTGATTAAGTCGCTTAGCCATTTTAAACTTTAAAAATTCATAACTTTTAAAATACTTTTCAAAAATTCATCAAATTGGTTTTGGAGCCTCTCCGATATCAGGGGAACCTAAGAAAATTAAAATTTCAATTTTCTAAAAAAGTTGATTTTTAATAATATTTTAATATTTTTAATAATTAAAAAATAATAAAAATCACAAAAATAATAAAATGCACCAAAATGTCACATTTTGAATTTTAATCACACAAGAACAAATCCCATATTTTTCTTAGGTTTATTTAGTGAGATATTAAATTTTAAAGCTTTAAGGTAATTTTAAAATTAAAAAAAATGTATTTTCTAGCATTTTCACCAAAATAATTATAATAAATCATAGAAAAAATCGAGAAAATTGCAAAATTTGCTTCTCTGGTTTCCTTGATATCAGAGAGATTTTTAAAAAATATAAAATCCATTTTTCAACATTTATTTTATTTTTAAATTAATTAACACTCCAAAACTTAAAATAATTATAATAAAAATAATATAATTCAAAAAATCACCAAAATTGGTCCAAGTGCTTCTCTGGTCATTAGGAATGTCCCCTAATTTTCTTAAGGACAGAAACTTTCCTTTGGTCATGTTATCAAATTTTCCTTGAAAATCTCTATTTTCCACCAAAAATAATTATATAAATAAATTAAATACGGAAAAATCACATTTTCTCCTCTCATGTCTTTATTGACATATGAGTGAAGTCACATAAAAATTTCAAGTTCATTTGAGTTCAATTTAGTGAGTTATGAAATTATTAAGCTTAAGGGGTAAAATGGTAATTAAACTTTTAACCCTTAATTAAAACTTTAGGTTTAATAAAAAATCAACAAGTAAAATATTTGATCTTAATCTGATTTGGATGATTGAAATTTAAATAATTAAAGGGTAGAAACCCATTAAACAATTTTAAAATGATTAAACTTTAATTAAATAATAGATTAAATTTGGAAGAATAATAAATTGGAATTATTAAAATAAGGGATATTTATTAGGAAGAGATTTATTCTTTAATTTAAAAATCCCTAAACTAATTATATCATTAATACTTAACTCTTAATTAAAATGATAACTCAAATTTAAAATATTAAAAGACTTAATTAAATTATTAAACTCTTTTAAAATTTCAATTAAAATTAAAAATAAAGTAAATTAAAATTAAATTAAAATTAAATTAAATTAAACTAAATTAAAATTAAATTAAAATTAAATTAAATTAAAATTAAATTAAATTAAATTAAATTAAATAATTAAATTAAATTAAAATTAAATTAAATTAGATTAAATTAAATAATTAAATAATTTAAATTAAATCAAATTAAATTAAATTAAAATTAAATTAAATTAAATTAAAATTAAATAATTAAATTAAATCAAATCAAATTAAATTAAAATTAAATCAAATCAAATTAATTAAACATCAAATCAAATTAAATTAAACTATATTAAGTTAAATTAAAACTCAATTAAATTAAATTGAATTAAATATAACATCACTTAAGACATAAAGAATTCAAAATAAATCTAAAATAACTTGAACGCTATTCCAAATTTAAACCCTTTAACTTAAATCGAATCATTTGAATACTAATCTACCCTTGAAAGCTTTGATTATTATAACTCCTAAATGAAACATTAAATGAAGTGTTACTTCACTCATAGGATATTCAAATGTCCTAGTTCACTGGGCAAGTTAACAAAACTTGAAAACCTCGGACGATTGATTCATTTATATAATTAAATTCATTTGGACTTAAAACAATCCTAGAAATATTGAAAAGATGTTTAAGATTCTTCTTAAGCACTTCCTCGATATGATAGGATATTTATAAGAACAATTGGATTTAATTGTTCTTTGATGAAGAAAATCGTCTTCAAACAAAAACACAAAGAACCTAGACGTCATAGGAGATGACTAGCTATAGGATTAGGAATTTGGTAGAAAACCATAACCTTTCCCTTAGCTTTACCTAGGAACTTGCTTAAATATTCTAATTGTGTTTTAAGTGCGGCTTGGGATGACGGGAAGACCCTCAGGGTACGCTTTTATTTTATTGCGATTCACTCTCTTGCAATTTACTTTCTCGCAATTTACTTTCTTGTAACTTACTTTATTGCGAAATGCACTTTACTTTTCTTGCATGATAAAACAAGCATTGCATGAAAACCCACACCTTTAGGATAGTCCACTAAAGCTGAAACCAAAACTAAGTTAAAAGTCATTGCAAGATAAAATTCACCGCCACAACATTTCAAAATATAAAACAACTCGAAATTTAATCACAAACAGAACACAAAACTACGATTGCAACTAAATTAAAACGTCTCGTTGGATGATCGGGAATACCTCGGATGATGTAACCTACGTGTTGCTAGCGGGATTTCCCGCGATGCTAAATGAAAGTGTGGAACTCATTCGATTGAGTTTAGCAAATTCATACGGACTAAGTGAATCCGATAAAAATAATGATGCCGGAAGGATGGAACCGTGGGATCTTAACCGGTGTCGTTATAATCAACTTTAAGATTTGTTTTAATTAAAACATAAAAAAGAACACTTGGAAAATTAAGACTTCTCTAAACCAAAACACTTTTCTCATCCCCTGATTTATGATTTCTAAAACTAAACCTCTGCAACAACAAGGAGCTTGGAGCATGGTGGGCAGCACGGCCATCGTCATCAACAAAACTTGAACCTACTTCAGCAAAACTTTCTTAGAATTAAACAACAAAGCCATAGGACTTCGAGGTAGCTTGCACTAGTGCAACATAAACCCTCGACCTTTGTTAGGCATTTGCATGATCAGGTCATGTAAATTAAACCCTAACCGGACTTAGGATTCGAGGTAGTCGTCCGATACGACATAAACCCTCATATCTTCTGAAGCTATTTGTTTGATTTCATCATACAAATATAAGCCCTAATTAATTAAAATTGGTAAGATCAAAACATTAAACAAATATTAGGACTTTCCTAAACTCGAAGCCAAATGATAGGATAGTCGGGAAGTTACCGAAGTTCACTTCGAATGCGTGATTTCTCCTACTTTTCTTCCTTTGGATTCACAAAACGAAATGTTCCGAATTTGATCCATTCCCTATTGAAATTCCAAAATTCAATCCTTGAAAACTTAAACTTTGAAATTCTTGAGAGCGAGAATTATTGGTTATTATCGAGAGTTTTCTTAGGTGATTCCCGTCACTTAAGATGTAATTAACTATAGGGGCTTGCCCTTATAGGGAATTTTAAAGAACCTGAGTAATATAAACCCTGTTTAATACTTTCATATTAAGCGGGGAATTTGTCGGCTTATAAAATTGGTTCGCGGACCAAACGGATGTCACAAAACTTCTAGTTTATTTGATCGAGCCCCACCGTCGAGCGGTGTGTACTATCCTTAGGGATAGATACACGGTTTATGGTGCGGTGCTCGTTTATATAAGCTTATTTGGGATGTGAGATCGGTTCAATCTCAAATTTAAAATTATTTTCAAAATCAAATACTACTTTCTAAATTATATATATATTTAAATTAAATTTAAAATTTAAATTCGCCGACAACTACGTTAGGCGACCCTTTTAAAATACAACACGACCTAAAAATAGTGCCGACAACTTACGGCGACTCACGTGAGGACAATTCCTCTCTCCATTATAATCAAATAATTCTGCTTTCAAAAATCGGAAGTGTATCCATGTCCCTTGTGGATCAAACTACCCTTCTTTCCGTTGGAATACTATGTTCATTTCTATCTTGAATGAGTATAGCCAACATTCTCTCGGATTTAGGAGCCACTGTTTAGACACCCCTAAACAGAGAGGTTCCGAGATCCTTTTACCTCATTTCTGAGGTGGGGTGGACCCCAATAGGTGTTAGTTTAGGAGTGATCCTTCGAGTCGGGAAGTCTTGCTTAAGACTTTCTTTTCCTTTCCGAATCGGATTCCTTACCTTCTCTACACCTTTGAACATTCCGTTCTAAATAAACAAACCCTCTAATAAGTGATTCTTTTAACAAATGATTCTTTCTTATAAATACATGAACAAAGAATGAGTTCGGACTCTTTTCAATTCCTTTCTTTTCGTCCTAAAGAAAAGAAGCATAACTTAGGACCGACAACCAGAATCTACCTTGCGAAATGGAAGCCCCGAAACGATTTTCTCCTTCACCAACGGACTGGACTTCGGCATGTCTATAAGGATGAGATTTGCCCGACAATGGGGTCATCCGATTTGGACGAGGATTTGAAAACTACGAACGTCGAGGTCACCGACGTCTCCCTCTTTGCAGCGACGAACAAGGTATACGAGGCCGAGGAACCATCGCTCGAGTTCGACCTTAGGTCGACCCGAGAGTTTCCTCCCCTGCAAAGGGTCCCGACTAGGAGAATGCTTGTTGTCCGCGGGAGGACTATTCTTACTACCCCACTGGTCTAGTTGTTTCTGCACCTACCCCGACTTCGCCGAATCGAAGGGGAAAGAAATCCGAACTATGGTAAACCCATTACCGTGGAGGGTACGGATCTTCTGTAAGACCTTCGTCTTCGAAATCGGGTCCGGTTCAAAGATTCGTCGTCGACGAAGACCCAAAGAAGAAATAGAAATAGAAGGATCGCCGGAGAAGCCGGAGGCTGCGAGATTGCTTTCTGGAGGAAATTCCGGAGTTGCCGAATATACACCGCTACCGGAATATACACCACTGCGCTGACTACATACCACTTTTGGGAGGAAGCAGGTTCCATCCCCTCTCCGCCGCAGAGGATGAGGAGAATGTTCGCAAGATTGCTGCCACATTACCACAGCCCGCATACTACAACGATAGCCGCAAGAAAAGAACTAGAACTACACCGTTTGCTCGATTGCAAACTTTGGTAGAAAAGCTAGCAAGGAAGGAAAAGCGCCCGTGTCGGAAATTCTACGAAGGATAGGGCGGGTGCCGATCGAATCCCGTCTTGGGCCCCGAGTAGAACCCGCCATCATGATAGAAAAGCCGAGCGAGAGAATGAAGGCTAGCCCGCCTGTCGTAGTATCGGGATTACGGATTAGGGAGGATACCACCTTCCGGCATTTGGCCGATAGACCATGCGGTCATAGACCTTCTGCTGCTAGAAGGATGGTGTGGCGTCCCACTACGGGGCGGTTGAGGCCGAAACGAGCGGCCGAGAGAAAGTCTCGCCGGGAGGCTGGAATGCGAAGAAAGTGCTACTTGCGATAAAGGGGACTCGTGAAAGGGGGACCGGCAACCATCGCATGACAACCGCGAAGACACACGAAAGCTCCGCTAGAAGATGCCATGGAAAAGTTGAGAACCGACATCCAGAGCGGTTGGCAAAAGAAGAGAAGAAAAGTTCGGAGATGAGATCGACTCATCGGAATTCATGGACGACGAATATGCGAGAAATCGACATGGTTGAGACACGAGCTTCATCGGCTTCACAAGGTGCTCCTGCGGCGCGCATAAGAGAGGAGCCGGGCGATGAAGAGACGGCTTCGAGGAAAAGGACGACACGATCGCTCGAATGGCGAAGAGGATGGAAGAGATGGCCGTAGCTGCGGCCACTCTCCGGAGTCAAGTACTGACCACATAGAGAAACACCCCCGGAGGTCATTCACATCGTAGACGGAGGAAAGGAGATTACATCCGTCGATGGGGATGACCGGCTAAAAGGATACAACACGAAGTATGATCCACGAAAAGGATATCGAGAACTTGGTAGAGCGGCGGAGTGCGAGAAGCCTTAGCACAATCGAAGAACGGGACATCTATTCGGACGGGTAGACCTTACCGGAAGAGTTCGACGCCGTCCGATACCCGAAAGGCTTCGTACCACCTCCGTTTAAGACCTTCGACGGAGCAGGGAACCCCGACGGCATGTTGCACACTTTCGTGCCGGTTGTTGCAATGCCGGCGGGAGCGATGCGCTACTCTTCCGACGGTTCGTTAGCGATCCGTCGGGAATCGCCTTCGGCTAGTATGCGGGAATTACCCAACGGTTACGAGAAGACATTCTCGAGCTAGAGAGCCTCTTCATTAAGCGATTTGCGGAGCTCGGCACCACATCACTATAGGTGATTTAGTGGTAGAAAAACAAAGGCCGAATGAAACTCTAGTGGATTACATACTTCGATGGAGAAATTTAAGCATGAAGTGTGAACCACAGCTGCAAGAACAACATGCGATCGGCATCTTGCTTAAAAGCATTCACGGCCCGATAGCACTTCTCCTCGAGGGATTCACTTATTAAGACTTTTGAGAAGTTGTTAAGCAAGGCCGGAAGCTTGCAAGAAGAGGCGAAGCAATTAAGTTTTGCCGACAAGATGGACAACGACGAAGCGGTGAAGACTTTCGAAAAGAAATCCGGGGTCGTTGCGGCGGTTGACAAAGGCAAACAACCGATGCAAATACCACCGAACGGCCGCGACAACCACAACAAGATTACCGACAGCCCCGATCCGGCTATCGGTCGTCTCCGCGGTATGAACAACCGTCTCGTCCGCAACGTACATTGAGGGAGCTTCGAGCGAGAGAATATCCGTTCAAAAATGAAGCGATGCGAAGATGTTCCGTAGCTTAATGAAAACTCCGGATTTCCGGTTGCCGAGCCCAAAAGACCGAGAGGAAGTCGACAAGAAAGGTGATCCCGACTTTTGCCCCTACCATCGGATGCTTGGGCACAAGATAGAAGATTGTATTACCTTTGAAAGTTGGCTCAACGACAACCTTCGGAAAGGAAATATAACAATCCCGAAGGAGTACATGAAGGAACCCCGGAAAGGAGGTTCCGTCGATGTTATCTCAGCCGATCCCGTCATCCCGATAGATCCCTATGCAGGCGACGATGGATGGACTACCGCACGGACGAGATCTTCGAAGAAGATTTTAGACAACATCCGAACCGCTTCGGTGCGAGCTTCGATTCGGAGTTCGAGACACGTTAGGCCGATACTTATCACTTGCGATAGAAGAACCACCTCGACGGGAGACAATCGAAGAAAAGAAGAAAATTGACGAAGAAAAGGGGACCGAGATTCCTAAGGCTAGGCTAGGGGCCGCTTATCCTAGGATAGTTGTTTCCGATTCGGGGGAGAAATCCCTCGAACCTCGATTTTGTATGATTATACGCTCACTTCGGTGGGATCATATAATGATAAGGGTGATGGCGTTGGCTACGTTTTGTTGTTTCTAACGATTACGTAACTAGCGACAATCCGGGCGTCGATTTCGATACCAACAACAATTCTCGAATCATACACAGATCTCGATGATCAAAATGACGAAGAAGGCATCCATCGAGGAGGCTACGAGAGTTCGACAAGCAACGGATCTATCCGCGAGTTTCGAGGAGCTCCGGTTACGATAGAGTTAGAGCCTTCGGATTTTGAAGATAATCCGAGAAGAGCCGATCATTCCGATTCGAGGAGGAGACACCGACAAACTCGACACTAGATTCGGAAGAAATTACGAAGTCGACTTGAGAAGTGGAAGAGTTCTACCTCCGAGAATGGGTCCAAAAGACAAAGGAAAGCGGTGGTTGTTCAAGAAGAACCAACCCGGCGGAAGAAATACCCATTCGAGAAGAAGCCGAGACGCGGGAGAACAAAGTGGACTACAACGTGCTAGCCCATCTTAGGAAACTACCGAGCCAGGCGAGCATCTACGATGCTCTCATCTTATCAAAGGAGATGAGAGAAGCTCGATCGAGGCCTTACTTGATCCGGAAATTTGCTTAGCTCGAATGGCCGGAGATTCCTTAGATGAGGTTTGCTCGTTAAAGGAACGACGAGGTGTTACCTTCGCGGACAATGACCTACTACTTGGGACGACGAGATCACGACCGAGCCGTTGTACATTTCGGTTACTAATTGGGAAGTTTACGCTCTCCGGAGTATTGGTGGATCCGGGAGCATCAATCGATATAATGAGTCTTCGAACACTAGCATACTTGGAAATTGATGCTCGTGAGCTCGAGGCCGACAAAATGTTATTAAGAGGATTCAACCGGAAAGGAGAAAGAGCCCTCGGGTCGATAACGCTGCTGATGAAGACCGGTGATTTAGCAAAGACAACCGCAAAATTTCATATAATCGATTCGAAACGTCGTTCAACGCTCTGCTTGGGCCGACCATGGATACATGAAAACGGGATGGTACCATCATCTGCGCATCGGTGCATCGAAGTATTACGATGGAGGGGAACGAGTGCATCAAAGGCGACTTACAACCATTCTCCGGTACATGAGATTGGAATCCATGAAGATGCGGCTTATTATGCACCGCAAAGAAAACGATCTTCTCAGGAGATACCGTAACAAATGAAGCAATGAAAGTTCGAGACAACGAAGAACACCGAAGTTCTAGTCCAACAGTCACTCACCACTCCCTTCGGCGAGATGGTGAAGGTTTCTCCACAACTCGCATCCGAGGTCGAGGCCGGGGACGAGGCCGTGGTAGAGACGTTAGGACGGTTGGACGAGAAAACCAACCATCAATGTTGATTGGGAAGATAGTTCGAAGAAGAAAAAGAAATCAAGCAAGAAGCGGCAACAATAAGTCGAAAGAAGCAGCAATACAAGATCTCCTCGAAGATGAAAAGAACGAAGAATACAAATCGATGTACGAGAAGATTAACCACTACGTACATACTATGACCCTAACTCCGATCCATTCTAATAAGATCGAGGGTATGGAGGTCAAAGAGGTACGTAGTGACGGTGCAAAGCCGATCAAATTCTACCGCGGTACTTCTTCCTCCAAAGGCGAAAATAATGTACAATTCGAAGATGTCACTTCATCGGAATTAATGGAATTACCTTTTGAGTGGTACTCTTCTTGTGTTCGAAATTTAATTCGGCGTGGTTTCTTACCTCGACAATGGACAAAAGGTCAATCTCGACATTTTGAAAAGTTATGGAATAACTCCGGTCGTCCTCCCGATTCAAAGTATGGACTCGGATTCGGCACGGTAGGGTCGGTTGACGATGCGAATTTTGCTTGGTTATCACTTGCGAACCTAAGGAAAATTGCATGGAAACTACGAACGAACTCGAAGATTTACAAATTGGAGACGCTCCACCGAATTCGAAGAAGAAATTAAATCCACGATAGATGAGTTAATGGAAGTTAACTTAGGTACTAGCGAAGAGCCTAGACCTACCTTTGTTAGCTCCTTACTCGACAAAGAAGACTCCGAAGAAATAATCGAATTGTTAATGGAATTTAAGAACTTGTTTTGCTTGGAACTATGATGAGATGCCGGGATTAGCCCCGGAGGTTGCGGTCCATAAGCTAGGAGTGGATCCTACTTCATTCCGGTCGGACAAGGTCCCGAGAAGAATGCGTTTAGAAATCGAACAACAAGTCATAGCCGAAGTTAAAAAGCTAATAGACGCTAAATTTGTCCAGTGAAGAACAATACCCGACTTGGCTAGCCAATGTAGTGCCGATCGGAAAGAAGAATGGTCGGATCGAATTTGTGTGGACTTCGGAGATTTAAACGAGGCATGTCCGAAAAGATGAATTCCCTCTACTCGATTCCGAAGCGATGATCGATATTGCTTCGACACATGAAATATTCTCGTTCATGGATGGATCTTCGGGATACAACCGAGATAAAAATGGCTCCGAGAAGATGAAAAGCTTACGGCATTCGAACGCCGATCGGAGTATTTTGCTACACGGTGATGCCATTCGGATCGAAGAACGCGAGGAGAAACCTACCAAAGAGCAATGACAAGAATTTTTGATGATCTCATCCACAATCAAGTCGAATGCTACGTGGACGATGTCGTCATCAAAAGCAAAGTAAAGGAAAACCACTCGTATGATTTGAGAATTGTTTTCGAACGATTAAGACAATTTAACCTTAAGATGAATCCCTTAAAATGCGCCTTCGGCGT
>JAKZJZ010002650.1:0-14661 GCA_022702705.1 Papilionanthe hookeriana x Papilionanthe teres | reverse complement strand
TTGTTGACCTCATTTTTGATGAGGTCTTCTCTTCTCTCTTTAGTACTTAGGATCTAGCCTTAGGCTTTTGCTTTGACTATCTTAGAGGACTAGAAATGGGACCCACCACTTAGAAATTCCAAACACTTCTTGATTCCCTTCAAACCCCACATGTTTGATTGTAAACCCCCAGGCCACTTGGAGGGTTAAGACCAATATGTGGAGGTTTAAAGGACGAGTTTCCTATAGGACTCTTTGGCCTTAGGACTACCCTGGGTGGCCTAGTCTGGTGAGGGTTGACCTGCACACCTCACACTCTCACACACATTCTGAACCCCAAACCCACCAAAATACCGCAATACCCTCCAAATAACCTCTAAATACCCAAAATACCATTTTTAACCCAAAAATCTAAAAGTTTCAAAAATTCCCAGAAAATTCCAGAAAATCCCAAATATTCCCAATTTCATTTTGTTCAACTACACCATAGGCCAATTTTGTCAATTTGACCCAATTTTATGAAAATCCCCATTTCACCTGTTTTTGACGTGACCGTCGACGAGGTTGTCCGAACGACCTCGGATGACAAAACGGACTGCGCCGTTGTGTCCGGAACGTCGATTTTAGCTAGGTTGGATACCCATTTTGCTAGTGTTTCGTGCACGAGCGAATTGCACGGAAATCGATGCATGCTATTTAAAATTAAAAAAAAAGAAAAAAATCTCCTATTTAAACCTCTTGACAACCTCTCACAAAGCACTAATTCCTTCTGTTCGCGAAACAGCCGCAACTTTCTCCTCCCACAAGATTCATTCGGCCAAAACCCCCTCTGGACCTAGTGCCGAAAGCATCGCAAACTCGTAGCCCTCGATCTCGTTCTCTAAACTTTAGTCGAGCTCGCAGTATCTCACATCGTCGGCCTCGCCGCCAGATCTCACCATGCCGGAGCCACTCGCCGCCTTCTCTTTCACCTCTTGATGCCGACGTCGCCAACATCGCCGATGCTACTATGGACGGAAAAGGATTCCTCGCAGAACACCGTTGGAAAAACTGCAGCGAAGAAGACACTGGAGGAGTGTTTGCTGTTAATCATCCTTCATATCAACAAGAGATTTTAGAATGGGTCATCATTTCACTAAAGATGACCTTCTCCAGCAAGGTCATGTTGGCTTCATTAGGATCTCGCTTGCATCACCTTTCCGCATCCACTTTTCCAGCTCGTCAATGTGCCTTGCTTCTCTTGGCTCGATCGAAAGTGTTTTTGCTCTCTTACTTACAAGAACTTTCAATTCTTTTTTGGGGCCTTCACACACATTCCACCCAGTTTCTATACCTTTACATATCTAACACCTAAATCTTATTTTTTTAATTTACGTCATTTAAATCTTTTAAATTTTGCAGATTAAAAAAAAAACCCCTCATGCATGATTAAGGTAGCATGTATTTGAGATTTGAGTTTTGGTGGTAGATATGTAAATACATAGGAATTCAATGACCTGCATGTAAATTTCTTTTTAATTTTCCGCCCCTGTTGCTACTATGTAGTCTCTGCATCCATGAAAAGAAAGCACCGATGGTTACGTTGAGATTGGACTGGGGTAATGCTTCATTAATTTCATGTTATAGCTCCTTACTTTTGTTTACCCTATTGCTTGGTCCATATTATTTTCTTTTTTTACTTTCCTGAGCTTTATATTCCATACGGTACTATCCTAGCAAGCAGAAGCATGTTTTGCATTCATTGGAAATTCAGGTTCATTTCATTTCTAAACAAAATACTTACAGTGAAAACAAGTTCTTCATACTTTATTTATGTTGAATTAATATAGGCCAAGGATGTTTGATCTTGAACCTTAAGGCTTTGATTTTCAGCGAGACGGTAAGCTTAAGCAATTATGAGATGGTTATCATTGCAATAAATAATTTCGTGTATAAAATAATTTGCAACATCAATTGAGTTCTAAAGGGAAGAAAACGAGTCATCACCTTGACCTAGCTTATTTGCATGTGACATAAAAAGGATGAGGGCACTGAAGAAGTTATTGATTTATGAGATAATTATGATGACAAATATTTTCTGCAAAGTTTCTTATGTTATTGTTTATTATTATTTTATTTTATTTTCCTTTTTTTTACAATGTTCTGCTCTAATTTGTGGCATTGAATATGTGTTTTAAAGCTTATTTGGAGGACTTACATACACATCATTCAATTGTTATGTACTTACGAATCTGCCACCTAAACTTCAATTTATACATACTTGCTATTTTACCCATGCATAAAAAAAGTTGTAATTCACTGTTCTTACTTTACCCATGCTATTGAATACTGTTTTCAGAATGGCTTTTATCGAATTAAACTTAAGAACGACAAACACATAGGAGTTGTTGTGTGCGTGTAAATGCCATTTATTCTCAATCATAAACCTCTTTATGAATTAACTTTAAGTTTTTGAAGCTAATACTGTTACTTCCAAATTTCTTTGTGTTCCTTGCGAGGTTCGTTGGAGTGCGGAAGGGACACCGACAGCTTGAAGCAAGCGGCGAGGTGACTTCGAATCAAGTGTTAGCTGGACAGCTTTCCCTCCTTGCAAAGGTGGCTATGAAAGAAGGTGAAGCCATTGCAACATATAAATGCAGTTTCCAATTACTTATTCTTACTCTTGAGCTTGCCTTGCAACTTCAAAAATATTTATCCTCTTTACAATATTTGATTTCACTTGGATGAAGCATTTGAGAAATTGTAGGTTTTAGATTTTTCTGAATCTCTCTAGATTTCTCCATTTTCGCTACTCGTTTATATGTGAAGCATATGTTTAGATCAATTTTGCAACTCAAAACTGCTCTATGTCTAGTCCTACATGCTTATAATTGATCTGAAGTCAATGCTTTATTGGTTTATGAAGTTTATGAATGATTAGCACTAGTTATACAAGAATTCTTTGTGTTTTTGCTCTTAAGTTCAATATATTATCAAATCTGATAAAAGATTATTTGGGTATTAAATTTTGGATGCTTGGCATGTAAATTCAAACCTAAACTTATTGATACATTTGCATACACGTTTTTTATACTTAAGCCTATGAAATTGTAAATATATAAATGTGTAATACTGGTTATTTAAACTTAAAATACTTTATGTATTAAACATAAATCTAGATATAAATTTATATATTTATTTAATTTCAATGCATTTACATACTTAATACATAATAAAAATATATAAATATATAATTTTCGGATTTTTTTAAAATAATATTTACATATGTGTAATTTTCGGACTTTTATAATATTTAAATATATAACACTCAATTTAAACGTATTAATTTAAAATTTTGATATTTCATATGTATAGCACTTAAAAATTACATGTACTTTTATTATCTGTCAAAATTACTGTAGTTATGTAAATATAACACCTAAATTATTGTATTGAATATGAAAATATTATATTTCTTAACTTTTTATATAAATAACTTTTAAAATAAAAGAAATTTTTAGATCTTTAAATCACTATGAGCTTACGTCTTAAATTGAAGGATACGAATTTATATCTTAAAACCTTAAGTATATGATATCCAAAAATAAGTCTAAACATTCCCATAAACTCAATAACAATAATAATAAAACATACATAACGATAGTACATACTAAGATAAATGTAAATACATGCATATATATCTATATAAAACCATAACAATAAGTAACAAATGAATGATAATAACAATGCTGAAAAGGGGAAGAGAGATTATTATTATTATTATTATTTTATACTAAGTTAAAGTTATATGTTTGAGGAGCTTGAAATGAAAGTTAAATATGTAAACACATATGCATTGATTAACATGTATGTATATCTTCCTCGTATTCTTATGTACGCATCTTAACACTATTTGAGAGAATGTTCATATTTGATTGTAAATATGTAAATGAGACGACGATAGCGATCACAACAACAAAACGAAAGACGATCTTCAATTGAATTCTTCATAATTTAAATAACAAACCCATAGGATTTCGAGGTAGTTCGCCTAGCGCGACATAAATCCTCACTTGTTCTTTTAGGCTTTTGCACAGCTCTGTTGTGCAATATAAGCCCTAACACTTTAGGATTCCGAGGCCGTCGTCTAATACGACATAGACCCTCACATCTTTGAGGCTATTTGCATGACTGCGTTATGCAAATATAAGTCCTAATTAATTAAAATTGACAGGATTACAACATTAAATAATTTTCTTAAACTCGAAGCCAAATAATATGATAGTTTGGGAAGTTGTCAAGATTCTTCTTGGATCCTCAGCTTCTCCTACTTCTTTGCCTTTGGACTCCTAAAATAAATTGTTCCAAATTTGATCCATTCCTTATTGAAATTTCTAAAATTCAAATCCTTTGAAAACCTTAAACTTTGAAATTCTTGAGAGTAAAACCACTGATCATTATCGAGAGTTTTCTTAGGTGATTCCCGTCATTTAATATGTAATTAACTATAAGGGATTGCCCTTATAGGGAACTTTAAGAACCCAGGTAATATAAACCCTGCTTAATTCATTTATATTAAGCAGGGGAACTTGTCGGCTTATAAAATTGGTTCGCAGACCAAACAGATGTCACAAATTTTTTAGTTTATTTAATCGAGCCCCATCGTCAAGCAATGTGTTTGTCCTTCGAGATAGATACACAGTTTGTGATGTGGTGCTCGTTTATATAAACTATTTGGGACATGAGATCGGTTTGATTTCATATCTTAAAATTTTCAAATTTAAAAAAAAATTATTTTCAAAATCAAATACTACTTTTCAAATTATTTATTTAAATTAAATTAAAAATTCGCCGACAATTTCTGTAGGCGACCTCTTTTCGAAAATACAACACTCAACCTAAAAATATGCCGACATATTTCTAGCGACTCCGCTGGGGACTAGTTCCTCTCTCCATTTTGATCAAATGGTTTTGCTTTCATAAATCGATAGTGGGTCCATGCCCCTAGTGGACCAAACTACTATTCTTTCCGTTGGCATACCCCGCTCATTTCTGTCTTGAGCGAGTATAGTCAACTCCTTTTTTGGATTATGGAGCCACTGTTTAGACACCCCTAAACAGAGAGGTTCCAGAATTCTCCCACCTCCCTAAAGAGGCGAGGTAGACCCCTAATAGGTGTGTTAGAATAGGAGCGATCTATTCATGTGATTTCGATGTGAATTCGACCTCCTTCTAAATCTCGGATCGGGTCCGATACTTCATTCCTCTTTAGGTTTGACTTGTTGTAAACATGTCAAACCGAAATTCCGCTCTAACAACCTTCCAATAAACTCTAAACAAAATAAAATTTTGTTAAAATTTTAATTCAAAATAAAATTTTCAAAACCCATCAAATACACAATAATAAAACAAAATGCAAAATTTTGAAATAAAAAAAATTCACATGAATAAATTTTAAAGACTGCCCAGTTTACAAGATAAGTGCGTTAACTTGAGTATTACCGCTGAAATTATGAGGCAAAGGATGTCACTGACTTCTGAATGTTCTTCAAAAGACAATCTACACATCCACTGAAGAACTGTCCCGCGACGAAGCTGCCAACAAGTTCAAATGCTATGGATTGACAATCAAAATGAATATGTGAATAATAATGGGTCCCGACCCTCCCACCATCAAACTGTTGAAAGAAACGACGACTTGATGATGGGTCGTGGGACCCAGCCCTCCCACCGCAGCAAAAAAAAAATATATGCTCAAGGACGTTCGAAGTTCAGCAGAAAGACAATCAAGGAGTGAAACACGATGAAACTTTAGCATTTTAATAAGAATATGACTTCGGGAAAGAATGAAATTAGTGCCCTAATAACTGAGTCCTTCACTTTAAGGAATTTGGACTGGGTCCTAAGTGGGTTTTGAAATGAAGCAGTGTGCTTGAAATACGAGTAATTGATCCGAGATATCAAGGGTCTTTTAATTTTCTGCCATGTGACGGGGTCCAGATTTTTGGATGAGTTTTAATATCCCAGGATTCATGTTAAGAAACATTTCAGATTTATTAATTAGGGGAGTTTCAACATTCAAAATCTTTAATAGAAATATGTCTTACCAGATACGATGAATTCTCAGAAAACAAAAGGAGTAAAAAGAAAAAAAAAGTGTTCCTGGGGAGAAGCTTGAGGTGAGCACACAATCAAAAATTGGTGTCCCAATTCAGACATTCAAAATCTTTAACATGTGCTCCACCAGATACAGTAATCCCCAATAAAAAAAGAGCGAAAAGCTTAAGAAAAAAAAGAAAAAAGGAGATAACAAGAATGCTCCCTGAGAAGAAGCTTGAGGCAAGCATATAATCAAAAATTGGTGTCTTAATCCTCCCCCGATTGATAAAACTTGAAAGGCTACCTTAAGAAGTCTCCTCTGATATTATGCTTTGAAGAGAGTCAAGTGATTTAGGTCCTTTGGTTGGTCATTAATTGACTCAGAAATATCTTTGGACAATGAAAAATACTTCTATCACATGAGCATAAATTTTGAATCTGCGTAGGCTCAGAAAGAGAGAATTGAAGAGAGGGCTCTGTTATTAGTAATTGATGAAAATTCAACCCTGAAGTCATATCGTTCAGTTCCCAGCAAATACAACCCCAACATCAATTTGAAGAGCGTCAGAATGACTTCTCAAAGACAACTTGTACAATTCTTACAAATCAATGTCAAAGAAACGACGATCGTTGCGACAGAGCTACAAAGTTACAACATTTTCAGCTATGGTGTCTGTAGAAATAACACCTCTTTGTAGGTGCTTAAAAAAATAATAATTTCGATAGTACCTTGAAGAGTGCGTTGTTTTCTTTAAACGTGGCTTTAGTCAGTGGACGATGCCTCAAGAAGTACTGTGCATCGTTATGTTTCAAAGACACCCTCGTTCTACGAAGCACGAATGCTTGCACTTGCTTGTAGCTCGGGTCCAAATCCTAAAATAAAAAAAACATATACAACAAAAGAAAAGTAAAAAAAACATAAAAGAATACAATAAAATTTCACAACAAATAAACAACAATAAATTTCCCATTAAATGAAATAACAAATAAATGAATAACAAAAATATATTGAATTCACCAAAAATAAACAAAATAAAAAATGTCTATACAAATCAAAATGAAATTCAAATCAAAGTGAAACAAAATTCAAATCAAAACAAAAATTTAAATCAAAAGAAAATCAAAACATAAAATCAACAAAAAGTCAAAAAAATAAAACAAATAAAAAATTTGACTTCCTCTTCTGACTCGGTAGCAAGTTGAGCTTCATCAGCCTAGGGGTGTCCTCAAACCCTTCCTTCTTGATGAGGTTTATCTTTTCAAAATTCTAATCTAAACAAAATTTGAAGATCAAAACAAAATGAACATAAAAAAAGGGAAAGAGAAGAGAAAAGAAAATGAAAAAGAAAATGGAAAAGAAAATGAACGAAAAATCTTTTAAAATTTGAATGTCAAAACGAATTCCAAATTAACATGAGCTCTAATTAAACAGAAAATGAAATTGAATCACTAAAATAAAATGAATCTAAATCTCAAATTGAATTCCGATCTGAATCCTCTGATTCAAACCTTTCAGTTCTTCTCTCAATCAAAATCTGTTTGAAACTCTTTTGAAATTTGAATATTTTCCTCGACTTATTACTAAGTCAAGTCTTTTCAACTTGGTACACTTACCAGCTCCTTTTAATTCTCTTTCTTCTGTGTCTTAGAGGATCGACTAGTTATATTGACACGGAGCCACGAACTTTGTTCGATTTGGTTCTGATGGCATGAGTCTTGGCCCCTCTTCATACAGATAAATTTCTGAGACTGGTACCTAAATTCCAGTTCTCATTCCGAGATCGATACCTAAATTTCGATTCTCTTTTGAATTGATACCTAAATTTCAATTCAAAATTTCGAGACCGAGTACCTAAATTCCGAGTTCTCATTCCGAGATCGATACCTAAATTTCGATTCTCATCCGAGTTGATACCTAAATTTCAATTCAAAATTTCCGAGATCTGGTACCTAAATTCCGAGTTCTCATTCCGAGATCGATACCTAAATTTCGATTCTCATCCGAATTAATACCTAAATTTCAATTCAAAAATTTCGAGACTGGTACCTAAATTCCAGTTCTCATTCCGAGATCGATACCTAAATTTCGTTTCTCATCTGAATTGATACCTAAATTTCAATTCAAAATTTCTGAGACTAGTACCTAAATTCCAGTTCTCATTCCGAGATGGATACCTAAATTTCGTTTCTCATCCGAATTGATACCTAAATTTCAATTCAAAATTTTCGAGACTGGTACCTAAATTCCAGTTCTCATTCCGAGATCGATACCTAAATTTCGATTCTCATCCAAATTGATACCTAAATTTCAATTCAAAATTTCCGAGACTGGTACCTAAATTCCAGTTCTCATTCCGAGATCGATACCTAAATTTCGGTTCTCATCCGAATTGATACCTAAATTTCAATTCAAAATTTTCGAGACTGGTGCCTAAATTCCAGTTCTCATTCCGAGATCGATACCTAAATTTCGATTCTCATCCGAATTGATACCTAAATTTCAATTCAAAGTTTTCGAGACTGGTACCTAAATTCCAGTTCTCATTCTGAGATCGATACCTAAATTTCGATTCTCATCCGAATTGATACCTAAATTTCAATTCAAAATTTCTGAGACTGGTACCTAAATTCCAATTCTCATTCCGAGATCGATACCTAAATTTCGATTCTCATCTGAATTGATACCTAAATTTCAATTCTCAACTTTCGAGAGTGGTACCTAAATTCAAGTTCTATTTCGGGGACAATACCTAAATTCTACCTCCCATCTTTCGAGATCGATACTTAAATTTCGATTCTCTCCCAGGATTGATACTTAAATTTCAATTGCAGCTTCGTTTAAACTTTCGAGATCAGTACCTAAATTCTGATTCTCATCCTTTTCAATCGACACTTAATCTCCGATTCTCATTCGAAGGCTGGTACCTAAATTCCAGTTTTCTTTGCAATCCCGAGATTGGAACCTAGGTTTCAATTCTCGTTTCAAATCCAAATTTCCTCAAATTGATTTTAAATCAAACTTCAATCTAAATTAAAACTCAAAATCTAAACTTACACATCAAAACTTGAACATGAAATGAAAAAAAAATCTAAATTGAAATCCCCCAGATCATGTGATTTGGGATTCACCTCCTTTTCCTTTCCCCAGCGAGAGTTCAGGAATCTCCAGTCTCAGAGATATACTTGACACTCCATAGCGGAAATTCTTCTAATTCGTCCTAAGTTTGTCACTTGGACATCTGTGTTGGTTTTGTTGATCTCTTCGGTCAACACCAATACGCGCGGTGTGCTTGGTTAGCACACCACACCTATTGGGGTCCATTTGTTGACCTCATTTTTGATGAGGTCTTCTCTTCTCTCTTTAGTATTTAGGATCTAGCCTTAGGCTTTTCCTTTGACTATCTTAGAGGACTAGAAATGAGACCCACCACTTAGAAATTCCAAACACTTCTTGATTCCCTTCAAACCCCACATGTTTGATTGTAAACCCCCAGGCCACTTGGAGGGTTAAGACCAATATGTGGAGGTTTAAAGGACGAGTTTCCTATGGGACTCTTTGGCCTTAGGTCTACCCCAGGTGGCCCGGTCCAGTGAGGGTTGACCTGCACACATCACACTCTCACACACATTCTGAACCCCAAACCCACCAAAATACCCCAATACCCTCCAAATAACCTCTAAATACCCAAAATACATTTTTTAACCCAAAAATCTAAAAGTTTCAAAAATTTCCAGAAAATTCCAGAAAATCCCAAATATTCCCAATTTCATTTTGTTCAACTACACCATAGGCCAATTTTGTCAATTTGACCCAATGTTATCAAAATCCCCATTTCACCTGTTTTTGACGTGATCGTTGACGAGGTTGTCCGAACGACCTCGGATGACGAAACAGACTGTGCCGTTGCGTCTGGAGCGTCGATTTTAGCTGAGTAGGATATCCATTTTTCTAGTGTTCCGTGCACGAGCGAATTGCACGGAAATCGATGCATGCTATTTAAAATTAAAAAAAAAAGAAAAAAATCTCCTATTTAAACCTCATGACACCCTCTCACAAAGCCCTAATTCCTTCTGTTCGCGAAACAGCCGCAACTTTCTCCTCCCACAAGATTCATTAGGCCAAAACCCTCTCTCGACCTAGCGCCGAAAGCATCGCAAACTCGCAGCCCTCAATCTCGTTCTCTAAACTCTAGTCGAGCTCGCAGTATCTCACATCGTCGGCCTCGCCGCTGGATCTCCCCATGCCGGAGCCACTCGTCGCCTTCTCTTTCACCTCTTGATTCCGACGTCGCCAACATCACCGATGCTACTATGGACGGAAAAGGATTCCTCGCAGAACACCGTTGGAGAAACTGCAGCAAAGAAGACACTGGAGGAGTGTTTGCTGTTAATCATCCTTCATATCAACAAGAGATTTTAGAATGGGTCATCATTTCACTAAAGATGACCTTCTCCAGCAAGGTCATGTTGGCTTCATTAGGATCTGCTTGCATCACCTTTCCGCATCCACTTTTCCAGCCGTCAATGTGCCTTGCTTCTCTTGGCTTGACTGAAAGTGTTTTTGCTCTCTTACTTACAAGAACTTTCAATTCTTTTTTGGGGCGTTCACACACATTCCACCCAGTTTCTATACCTTTACATATCTAACACCTAAATCTTATTTTTTTTATTTACGTCATTTAAATCTTTTAAATTTTGCAGATTAAAAAAAAAAACCCTCATGCATGATTAAGGTAGCATGTATTTGAGATTTGAGTTTTGGTGGTAGAAATGTAAATACATAGGAATTCAATGACCTGCATGTAAATTTCTTTTTTAATTTTCCGCCTCTGTTGCTACCATGTAGTCTCTGCATCCATGAAAAGAAAGCACTGATGGTTACGTTGAGATTGGATTGGGGTAATGCTTCATTAATTTCATGTTATAGCTCCTTACTTTTGTTTACCCTATTGCTTGGTCCATATTATTTTCTTTTTTTACTTTCCTAAGCTTTATATTCCATACGGTACTATCCTAGCAAGCAGAAGCATGTTTTGCATTCATTGGAAATTCTGGTTCATTTCATTTCTAAACAAAATACTTACAGTGAAAATAAGTTCTTCATACTTTATTTATGTTGAATTAATATAGGCCAAGGATGTTTGATCTTGAGCCTTAAGGCTTTGATTTTCAGCATACGGTAAGCTTAAGCAATTATGAGATGGTTATCATTGCAATAAATAATTTCGTGTATAAAATAATTTGCAACATCAATTGAGTTCTAAAGGGAAGAAAACGAGTCATCATCTTGACCCAACTTATTTGCACGTGACATAAAAAGGATGAGGGCACTGAAGAAGTTATTGATTTATGAGATAATTATGATGACAAATATTTTCTGCAAAGTTTCTTATGTTATTGTTTATTATTATTTTATCTTATTTTCCTTTTTTTTACAATGTTCTGCTCTATTTTGTGGCATTGAATATGTGTTTTAAAGCTTATTTGGAGGACTTACATACACATCATTCAATTGTTATGTACTTACGAATCTGCCACCTAAACTTCAATTTATACATACTTGCTATTTTACCCATGCATAAAAAAGTTGTAATTCACTATTCTTACTTTACCCATGCTATTGAATACTCTTTTCAGAATGGCTTTTATCGAATTAAACTTAAGAACGACAAACACATAGGAGTTGTTGTGTGCATGTAAATGCCTTTTATTCTCAATCATAAACCTCTTTATGAATTAACTTTAAGTTTTTGAATCTAATACCTGTTACTTCCAAATTTCTTTGTGTTCCTTGCGAGGTTCGTTGGAGTGCGGAAGGGACACCGGCAGCTTGAAGCAAGCGGCGAGGTGACTTCGAATCAAGTGTCAGCTGGACAGCTTTCCCTCCTTGCAAAGGTGGCTATGAAAGAAGGTGAAGCCATTGCAACATATAAATGCAGTTTCTAATTACTTATTCTTACTCTAGAGCTTGCCTTGCAACTTCAAAAATATTTATCCTCTTTACAATATTTGATTTCACTTGGATGAAGCATTTGAGAAATTGTAGGTTTTAGATTTTTCTGAATCTCTCTAGATTTCTCCATTTTCGCTACTCGTTTATATGTGAAGCATATGTTTAGATCAATTTTGCAACTCAAAACTGCTCTATGTCTAGTCCTACATGCTTCTAATTCATCTGAAGTCAATGCTTTATTGGTTTATGAAGTTTATGAATGATTAGCACTAGTTATACAAGAATTCTTTGTGTTTTTGCTCTTAAGTTCAATATATTATCAAATCTGATAAAAGATTATTTGGGTATTAAATTTTGGATGCTTGGCATGTAAATTCAAACCTAAACTTATTAATATATTTGCATACACGTTTTTTATTCTTAAGCCTATGAAATTATAAATATATAAATGTGTAATACTGGTTATTTAAACTTAAAATACTTTATGTATTAAACATAAATCTAGATATACATTTATATATTTATTTAATTTGAATGCATTTACATACTTAATACATAATAAAAATATATAAATATATAATTTTCAGATTTTTTTAGAATAATATTTACATATGTGTAATTTTCGGATTTTTATAATATTTAAATATATAACACTCAATTTAAACGTATTAATTTAAAATTTTGATATTTCATATGTATAGCACTTAAAAATTATATGTACATTTATTATTTGTCAAAATTACTGTAGTTATGTAAATATAACACCTAAATTATTGTATTGAATATGAAAATATTAAATTTTCTTAACTTTTTACATAAATAACTTTTAAAATAAAAGAAATTTTTAGATCTTTAAATCACTATGAGCTTATGTCTTAAATTGAAGGATACGAATTTATATCTTAAAACCTTAAGTATATGATATCAAAAAATAAGTCTAAACATTCCCATAAACTCAATAACAATAATAATAAAACATACATAACGATAGTACATACTAAGATAAATGTAAATACATGCATATATATCTATATAAAACCATAACAATAAGTAACAAATGAATGATAATAACAATGCTGAAACGGGGAAGAGAGATTATTATTATTATTATTATTATTTTATTCTAAGTTAAAGTTATATGTTTGAGGAGCTTGAAATGAAAGTTAAATATGTAAACACATATGCATTGATTAACATATATGTAAACCTTCCTCGTATTCTTATGTACGCATCTTAACACTATTTGAGAGAATGTTCATATTTGATTGTAAATATGTAAATGAGATGACGATAGCGATCACAACAACAAAACGAAAGACGATCTTCAATTGAATTCTTCATAATTTAAATAACAAACCCATAGGATTTCGAGGTAGTTCGCCTAGCGCGACATAAATCCTCACTTGTTCTTTTAGGCTTTTGCACAGCTCTGTTGTGCAATATAAGCCCTAACACTTTAGGATTCCGAGGTCGTCGTCCGATACGACATAAATCCTCACATCTTCGAGGCTATTTGCATGACTGCGTCTTGCAAATATAAGTCCTAATTAATTAAAATTGACAGGATTATAACATTAAATAATTTTCTTAAACTCGAAGCCAAATAATAGGATAGTTTTGGAAGTTGTCAAGATTCATCTTGGATCCTCAGCTTCTCCTACTTCTTTGCCTTTGGACTCCTAAAATAAATTGTTCCAAATTTGATCCATTCCCTATTGAAATTTCCAAAATTCAAATCCTTTGAAAACCTTAAACTTTGAAATTCTTGAGAGCAAAACCACTGATCATTATCGAGAGTTTTCTTAGGTGATTCCCGTCATTTAAGATGTAATTAACTATAGGGGCTTGCCCTTATAGGGAACTTTAAGAACCTAGGTAATATAAACCCTGCTTAATTCATTTATATTAAGCAGGGGAACTTATCGGCTTATAAAATTGGTTCGCAGACCAAACGGATGTCACAAATCTTCTAGTTTATTTAATCGAGCCCCATCGTCAAGCAGTGTGTTTGTCCTTCGAGATAGATACACGGTTTGTGATGTGGTGCTCGTTTATATAAACTATTTCGGATGTGAGATCGGTTTGATTTCATATCTTAAAATTTTCAAATTTAAAAAAAATTATTTTCAAAATCAAATACTACTTTTCAAATTATTTATTTAAATTAAATTAAAAATTAGCCGACAATTTCTGTAGGCGACCTCTTTTCGAAAATACAACACTCAACCTAAAAATATGCCGACAAATTTCACATTACATTCCACCAAATTTTAAAACTCATCCATGTGATATCCATGGAAATTCATTTCACATATTATATTTCACCAAATTCAAAGCAACCACAAGTTACAATCATACACCCTACATTCAACATTCACTTCACTTAAATTTTGAAACACCTACATGCAACATGCATGAAACTTCACATTCATATTCATTTCACTCATCTTCAAGACACTCATAAGTTACATACATGAAACTTTACATGTTACACCCACTCCACTTTACTTTTAAAATACTTACATGTTTCGCTTATGGAAAGAGCCATTGATATCAAATGCTTGTTGGAAGGATGGAGTATTGTCACATACATGATTGTAGCACCTTTTTGGGTCATGTTCATTGCCTTTGGGAAGAAATATCACCATCTT
>JAKZJZ010000265.1:0-59445 GCA_022702705.1 Papilionanthe hookeriana x Papilionanthe teres | reverse complement strand
CTTGGGCCAATGTTGGGCTAGGGTTGAAATTGACGTAAAATTAATGTTTGGAAATGTTTATGGGAGTGTTTCAAAGAGGTTTTGACTTTGGTTGGGCTGTGATTTTGGGGTTTGGGCTCATTTGGGTTAGGTTTGGGTTTAGGCCAAAATTGGGCCTTTTAGCTTTGGGTTGAGTTTGAGTGGGGTTTGGGTCTAAATGTTTGGCAAATCATATTAGTGTTTTGTTTTTAGGGATGTTAAGGAAGGTTTAGAAAAGATTTGGGGTTAATTGGAGTTGGATTGGGTGAGTTTGGGTTAGGTTTGGGTCATGGGTCCAAATTGGGCTTTAAGGCCAAAAGTGAAATTGGATCCAAATGTCAATCAAATTGGACTTGGATTTGGTCTAGATTGGTATTGGGAATGTTGAATTGATGTTTAGAATTGAATTGGACCAGAATTTGGGTCAATTGGGTAGGTTTGGTTTGACATTGGGTTCACTTTGGGTTAAAATGGGTCAAATTGGGGGTTTTGACAAAAATTTGGTAAATTGACAAAATTGGCCCATGGTGTAGTTGAACAAAATGAAATTGGGAATATTTGAGATTTTTTGGAATTTTTTGGGAATTTTCTGAATATTTGGATTTTTGGGTCAAGAGGGGTATTTTGGGTATTTGGAGGGTATTGGGAGGTATTCTTGGAATTATTGATATTCTTGGCTATGGATGATCAAATTGAGTGGAGAGAAATGTTTAGGAATGATTTTTGGGAATTTTGGGTGATTTAGAAACTTTTGAGAAATTTGGGTAGTTTCAAGGGTTTTGGGTAGGCTAAGCGGGTGTAGGGCCCGGGGGTCAAAAATTGAAAATTTGGAAAATTAAAGATTGGGTGAATGTAAGTGGAATAAAATCATTTTGGTTAAGCCATGAAGCCATATCAAGCCCACATGAGCCATGAAGGGACTCATTTGAGGCATTCACTATGTTGTTCCTAACCCTCTTAACCAAGGGCTTAGGGGTTAAGGACCATCCATGTGAATCACCTACATGAGTCAGGAGGTAAAGTTAGGTATGGGTGTGGTTTTAGGAGGTGTGTGAAAGTGTAGTGTATAGGTGTAGTGTGTGTGTAAGTCGGCCCCTTCACTGGACCAGGGCCACCGAGGGCGATCTTAGGGCCAAAGAGTCCTATAGGAACTCATCCTTTAAACTTCCACATTTGATTTCAACCCTCTAGGTGATTAGGGGTCTAAAGTCAAGTTTGTAGAGTTTGCAGGGAGTTTAGAAGTGGTTTGAATTTCTAAGTGGTGGATCCCAATTCTAGTCCTCTAAGATAGTCGAAGGAAAAGCTGAGGCTAGATCTGAAGTACTTAAAAGAAGAAGAGAAGACCTCATCGAAAATGAGGTCAACAAATGGACTCCCGATAGGTGTGGTGGTGACGGAGCACACCGCGCGTATTGGTGTTGACCGAAGCGATCAACAAAACCAACACGGATGTCCAAGTGACAAACTTAGGACGAAGTAGAAGAGTTTCCGCTGGGGAGTGTCGAGTATATCTACGAGACGGAGATTCCTGAACTCTCGCTGGGGAAAGGAAAAGAAGGTGACTTCCAAATCACATGATGCGGGGAATTTCGATTTAGATTTCATTTTGTTTTAGTTTAAGTTTTGATGTGCGAGCTTATATTTTAGTTTGGAGTTTTAATTTAGATTGAAGTTTTGTTAAGATTAATTTAAAGGGATTTGAACTTGAAATGAGAATCGGAATTTTATGGTTTTAGATGTAACATCTTCAACCTCAATGGAAAATTGAATTGATTGGATTGAACCATTACAATGAGGAAAGATCTCAGAGCAATGCGGTATTGGATGTAAAATCCTTAACCTCAAGAGTTTGATTTTGATGTATTTCATTGCAATAGGGAGAGAACCTAAAGCAATGCGGTCTCGGATGTAAAATCCTCGACCCCGAGAATTTAAATTTGATGTATTTCATTGCGATAGGGAAAGAATCCTAAAGCAATGCAGTCTCGGATGTAAAATCCTCAACCCCAAGAGTTTGATTTTGATGTATTTCATTGCGATAGGGAAAGAACCTAAAGCAATGCGGTATCGGATGTAAAATCCTTAACTCCAAAAGTTTGATTTTGATGTATTTCATTGCGATAGGGAAAGAATCCTAAAGCAATGCAGTCTCGGATGTAAAATCCTCAACCCCAAGAATTTGATTTTGATGTATTTCATTGAGATATGGAAATAATCCTAAAGCAATGCAGTCTCGGATGTAAAATCCTCGACCCCGAGAATTTGAATTTGATGTATTTCATTGCGATAGGGAAAGAATCCCAAAGCGATGCGATCTCGGATGTAAAATCCTCGACTCCGGGAATTTGATTTTGATGTATTTCATTGCGATAGGGAAAGAATCCTAAAGCGATGCGGTCTCGGATATAAAATCCTCGACTCCAAAAGTTTGAATTTGATGTATTTCATTGCGATAGGGAAAGAATCCTAAAGCAATGCAGTCTCGGATGTAAAATCCTCAACTCCAAAAGTTTGAATTTGATGTATTTCATCGCGATAGGGAGAGAACCTAAAGTAATGCAGTTTCGGATGTAAAATCTTCAACCCAAAAGTTTGATTTTTGATGTAGTCATTGACTTTGCAAAGATTTGTAGTGTTGACTTGAAAAGTGTGGAATTTTGGTGTTTCGAGAATTTCATGAAAGTTGTAAAAGACTTTCATGGAAGGAAATAGATTGGGAGGGAGTATGTAGATGTTACATACCCCGTTCAAAAGAATTAATCGAAAGTCACTGGTTTGGATTGGATACAATTCCTCACCATCAGATTCGATCCGTGTCAATGGAATCAAACGCTTCCATCCCAGACAAGGGAGAGAGTAGAACAGATTGGATTTCAGATTTGGAATGTTGAGTTTGAACTCGATTGAAATTTGATTTGAGATTTGATTTGATTGAATTTGAAATTTGATTGAGAATTTGGAAAGATTGAATTTGAATTTGATTGAGAATCTGGAAAGATTGAATTTGAAATTTGATTGAGAATCTGCAAAGATTGAATTTGAATTTGATTGAGAATCTGGAAAGATTGAATTTGAATTTGATTGAGAATCTGGAAAGATTGAATTTGAATTTGATTTAGATTTGATTTGAAATTTATGTTCATTTTGTTTGTCTTTTAATGATTCAAATTTATTTTATTTATTTAATGTCCATGTGAGTTTGGTGTTCGTCATTTTTAGATTTTTTTTTTTTTTTAGGGAAAGTTTTCTTTCATTCTTTTTTTTTATTTCTTTTTTGTTCTTTGTTCTAAGTTCATTTAACATTAATGGCGTTTCCCAGTCAATTTGCACAAAAGAGGTGAAGGCCAAAAAAATGTGACATGGTCACTTTCATTCCAATCATGTCGAAGATACATCATACAACTCGATCCGGAATACATCTCATACAATCCATGTAGACTCAAAACGGACTATGTATGATCTTCGTCGATCCATCCAAAGAAGCATCTGTCAAAAATCCATGTCTGAATAGTGGGGTACATGGTCAATAACATCACCATTCAAGCCATCCTTGGCAAGGATGCCGTATGGATGTACATCGGAGGTGTGATATTTTCCATGTAGCTCGCGGCTCGTAAGGCGGAGGCTCTCTAGCTCCGAGTACGGCTGGAAATGGTAAGGTGTCTTCCTGTCGTCCATCCTGCCGAAAGTAAGCGAGATCCGCTTCATCTGGTACTCCTCGTATGCAATGCTTAGCGATATCCGCTCCGTTGCCCTTCGGTATCATGACGGAACCTACCGGTAATGGTATCTTCACCGGTTCTCGGAACTCACACGGGCACTGCTATCCGGAGGTCGGATCCGAACATGATGTTACACTCGTTCGGGAAAGAAGCGTGCGAAAGGTTCGACAAAATCGTGGTGATCTATGTGCGGGGGTATGCGGTCACCACGCTTGTAGATGTTAATAATGCGGCTATTGGGTATGCAATCTGCTGGCGATACCCTCCATGTTATCAATCTCTTTACCATTCTCTTGATGACTAATGGCATTGGATCCACTTGCCCATGACGGAGTATTCCGGTGGGTTTCCCTTCTCGTCCTCCCATGAAGTTGTAACGGCATCCACATTGTATTGTAATTCTACCTTTCCACGGCATCCATCTCCGGGGTTCGAGTAGGTGTTTTCCCTTAGGCGGCCTCGCTCGGCCCATTCTTTTCAAATCCCGGATGCAATCCACGATTTGTTGTTGTTCATACTGCGAGAAAACGTACGTATGTAGCTCGAGGCCCTACAGTATATTGATCCTTCGCCTCCGATTCTCTCGAAGTATTCGAAGGTTTTCTTTTCAACATTCCGCATTCTTTCCGGCTCGTACTACGGAATAATCTGCAAATGGCGAGGCACAGTGACGTATTGTGGGATATACGGCTCAATCCCTTCACGTTCTCCTGCATACCTCGGCTCCTTGGGGATGATGTACGTCGGGACATCCCCGGGGTTGCTTCGCAACAAGGTCATGCATTGCGGGTGGTTCTATCCGGTAGCGTGGTAGCCTTCTTTCTTCGATCTTTGTGAGATTTCCCCGGTCCTTTACGTTATTCTAGGAGCCGGCCTCCTTTCTTCGGGTTCTCGGTGAGCCGGTGTCCTTGAAGTGTATGTGCTTTGGCGGTAGCAAGCTCGTCTCGTCGCGGTCCGGTCGCAGCCTAGTTTGGTTAACATCTTACGGATACGGCGATTCTTATTTCTTCGTTGCGTTGTTGTGAGAGTAGCTCTTCGAACTTCTTGAATCTCCGTGGGCGTGGCGGCGACAAGCTTGCCCTCTCGTTGTAGCGACTACGGACTTCATTTTCTTATCTTCTTCGGTGTTTGCCTTTCTTTTCTTCTTCTTTGTATTGGTGGCTTGGGCCACCCACTTTCATCACTCGTACGCTCGGGCGGTTCTTCTCGATCAGCCGGGACCCGGCCACTTTCCTCGTGCTTGTAGGCTGCTGGTGTGAAGTCCGAGTCAATCTCGATTATCACTCCATCTTTCACCCTCTTTTCATCGAGTGCGAGGCTTACGCCATTTCTAAAGTTCGGGACCAACCGCCCGTTCGACATTTCCCTGCGAAAAGACAAGAAAAAGGATCAGGGGCTGTACTAAGAACAAGAACATTAAGAAAATGTTTATTAAAGATAGTTTTTTTTATTATACTCTCTTTTTTTTGTATTTTTAAATTTAACAGGAACGAAGTGGGATAAGATCAGGAAAGAGATTTTGATTTGGAAAAGAAAACAAGGAAAACTTTATTATCATGATTTTATTTATTTTAGCACATTTTATTATTTTTGGGTTCGGACCCAGTCATAAGTAATTACTTCGCCCGTGCTTCTAAGGATGAAGAATTCATTCCTTCGAAACATCGGGTAGCGTAATACTTCTTGAAGTATCGTCCGTTGATCGGAAGCTATGTCATTCTCCACGGCGATTCACTAGGCCTGGTAGGAGCCTCTAGAGTATCTTGCTTCGACCACGAATGACCCTTCCCAAGTAGGTTCAAATTTTCCTCCTATCTTGCGGTGTGCGAGGATAGGTCTTTTGAGAATGAGAACTAAGTCACCAACTTTGAAGGTTCTTGGGCGGACCCGGTTTGTCATGGGCTTGAACCATCTTAGCTTGGTATAATTCTAAATTCTGTCTTGCGCTGCAAGTCTTTTCCCTTCCGGGCTTTCCAATTCTTCTAGCCGTAATTTGGCATTCTCTTCGTCGTGATCTTATTTGCAAGCTGCGATTCGAGTGAAGGAAGGCCGAACCTCTAAAGGTAACACTTCCTCGGACCCATACACCAGAGCGTAAGGTGTAGCTTGAGTAGGAGTTCTGAAGGTCGTCCGGTAGGCCCATAAGGCTTCCAATAATTTCTCGTGCCAATTTCTCTTATTATCGTCCAAAGTTTTCTTTAAAATTTGAACGAGAGTTTTATTAAAAGCCTCAGCCGGGCCGTTTGCTCTTGGGTAGTAAATTGTTGAGTATCGCCAGTCGATTCCGTGTTTCACGACAAAATTATTGATTTGTGTGCTTCGAATGCGGACCCATTATCCGAGATAATCTCGCGCGGCACTCCGAAACGGTAGACAACTTGATTCTTGAAAAGCGTAGCACGTGGTGTGCTTTCACTTCTCTAAGTGGGCCGCTCTGCCCATTGGAAAAGTAATCCGTAGCCGCAAGAATGAAGCGATGTCCTTTTGAAGATGGTGGTTTTATTGGACCCACTATATACGTGCCCCAACATTCAAATGGCCACGACGCAATTGTCGGATGTAGCACATTTGGAGGTTGGTGTAGAACCACTCCGTGCACTTGGCATTGGTGACGGCTCTTGGCGATTTTCATGCGGTCGGTCATCATCGAGGGCCGGTAGTACCCTAGTCTTTTAATTTTCATTTTCATCTTCGGACCCGGCTGGTGAGCGCCACGGAGTCTGAATGCACCTCTTTAACAATTTCACGGGCCTCGGACCCGCTTAGGCACCTTAGCCGCATTTGATCGAAAGACCTTACGTATAACGTGTTGTTTATTAATGCGTAAGATAAAGTTCTTTTCTTGATCGATGGGCTAGCGACCTATCGTCCGGTAGTTTTCTGTTTGCGGGTAGTCCATTAATGGTCGTCGCTCGATCTTCGTGTTTTACATCACTTTGCTAGTGATTTTTCTTCTTTTCTCGATTTGTGTATTGTGTACATGTCGAGCTGTGATAGGTCTCGACGTCAGTGAGCCGACACTTCCATCGATTCATCTTGCAAACGGGCAAATTCTTTTGCGAGACGGGCTAACGCATCTGCTTAAAGCATTTTCTTTTCTGGGAATTTTGTAGATCATCACATTAGGAATTTGTTCCAACAATTGTATGGCATACTGGAAGTATTGCTCGATTCTTGGTTTAAAAATTATGTACTGTCCGGCGATCTGTTGAATGATTAACTGCGAATCCCCGTAGATGTTGATGTCTGTTATCCCCATTTGAATAGCTGATTCTAGTCCTGTTATGAGGGCTTCGTATTCTGCTTCTTTGTTTGTACACGGTTCTGTCAAGTGGTAGGAGTATCTTAACATCCCCCGCTCTGGTGTTATAAAGATTAGTCTGATTCCTGCCTTACCAGGCACTATCACTTGCGATTTTTTATCTTTGTGTGCTGAAGATGCTCCGTCGAAATATAATTCCCAACGTCGATCATCAGGGTCTTCTAAGCTCATTATTTGTTCATCTGGCAGATCGTCATTGAGAGGAGATTCTGCCGGCAAAGGGTGTGTTGCGAGGAAGTCTGCTAAGACTTGTCCCTTTACGGCACGAAGAGGCACGAAAGTTATATCGAATTGCAATAATATCATTGACCATCTGGCAAGTCTGCCGGAAAGCGTTGGACGAGTCATCATGTATTGCAATGGATTAAATTTCGAGATCGGGTTGACCTTATGAGAAAGCATGTAGTGCACGAGCTTTTGAGCGGCGAAGATCGGGGCCAAACAATGCTTTTCGATTGCGGGATACTTTATTTCCGTCGGAAGTAAACGGCGGCTTAGGTAGTAAAGAGCATTTTCTTTACCCTCATCATTGACTCAGGCTAACGAGGCTCCGAGAGAGTCGTCTAAAGCCGTGGTATAAAGTATCAACGGTCTACACTGAGGCCGGGGTCTGCTAAGACGGGAGGTGTCATTAAATATTGTTTAATGTCTTCGAAGGCCTTCGGCATTTCTCTTCCCGAATAAATTTGGCGTCCTTTTTAACTAGTGCTGAGAAAGGTCGACACCTACCGACAAGTTTGAGATAAAGCGTCGAAGATATGCCGACTTCCCTTGAAAAGATCGTAGTTGTTTTAAGGTTTTGGGAGGCGGCATTTCTAAGATAGCTTTAATCTTTTCTGGGTCGATTTCAATTCCACGATGTCGGACAACGAATCCTAAGAATTTCCCGGAGGTGATGCCGAAGGCGCATTTTAAGGGATTCATCTAAAAGTTAAATTGTCTTAATCGTTCGAAAACAATTCTCAAATCATACAGGTGGTTTTCCTTTACTTTGCTTTTGATGACCACATCGTCCACATAGCATTCGACTTGATTGTGAATGAGATCATCAAAAATTCTTGTCATTGCTCTCTGGTACGTTGCTCCTGCGTTCTTCAGTCCGAATGGCATCACTTTGTGTAGCAATATACTCCGATCGGCGTTACGAATGTCGTAAGCTTTTCATCTTACGGAGCCATTTTTATCTGGTTGTATCCTGAAGATCCATCCATGAATGATAATATTTCATGCGTCGAAGCAATGTCGATCATTAATTCTAGGATCGGTAGAGGGAATTCATCTTTTGGACATGCCTTGTTTAAATTTCTGAAGTCTACACAAATTCTGATCTGACCATTCTTCTTTCGGTCGGCACCACATTGGCTAACCAAGTCGGGTATTGTTCTTCGCGGACAAATTTAGCGTTTATTAGCTTTTTAACTTCAGTTATGATTTGTTGTTCAATTTCTAGATGCATTCTTCTGGGACCTTGTACGATCGGGACGAAGTAGGATTCACTCCTAGCTTATGGACTGCGACCTCTGGAGCTAAACACGGCATCTCATCGTAGTTCCAAGCAAAACAGTCTTTAAATTCCATTAATAACTCGATTATTTCTTCGGAGTCTTCTTTATTGAGTAAGGAGCTAACAAAGGTAGGTCTAGGCTCTTCGCTAGTACCTAAGTTAACTTCCGTTAACTCATCTATTGTAGATTTAATTTCTTCTTCGAATTACGGTGGAGCGTCTCCGATTTGTAAATCTTCGAGTTCTTCGTAGCTTCCATGCGGTCTTCATTGGACTTGCAAGTGACAACCAAGCAAAATTCGGTATCGTCAGCCGATCCTACTGTGCCGAATCCGAGACCATGCTTTGAATTGGGTGGACGACCGGAGTTATTCCATAATTTTTCAAAATGTTGTGATTGACCTTTTGTCCATTGTCGAGGTAAGAAACCATGCTTGAATTAAATTTTGAACACGGGGAGAGTACCACTCAAAAGGTAATTTCATTAATTCGATGAAGTGACATCTTCAAATTGTACATTATTTTCAGTTTTGGAGGAAGTAGCACCACGGTAGAATTTGATTGGCTTTGCACCGCCGCTACGTACCTCTTTGACCACCATACCCTCGATCTTATTAGAGTGGATCGGGGTTAGGATCATAGTATGTACATAGTGGTTAATCTTTTCGTACATCGATTTATATTCTTCATTCTTCTCATCTTCGAGAGAGATCTTGAATTGCGGCTTCTTCCTACTTATTGTCGCTGTTTCTTGCTTGATTTCTTTTTCTTCTTCGAAGCTTGTCTTCCCAATCAACATTGATGGTCGGTTTCCTCTGTCGAATTGTCCTAACGTCTCTGCCACGACCTCGTCCCCGGCCTCGACCTCGGATGCGAGTTGTGGAGAAACCTTCACCATCTCGCTGTAACGGAGTGGTGAGTGACTGTTGGACTAGAACTTCATGTTCTTCGTTGTCCCGAACTTTCTTTGCTTCATTTGTTATGGTATCTCTGGAGAAGATTGTTTTCTTCGGAGGTGCATAATAAGCTGTGTCTTCATGGATTCCAATTTCATGTACGGAGAATGGTTGTAAGTCACCTTTGATGCCTTGTTCCCCTCCATCGTAGTATTTGATGCAACGATGCGAGATGATGGTACCATCCTATTTTCATGTATCCATGGTCGGCCAGGTAGAGCGTTGAACGACGTTTCTGAATCAATTATGTGGAATTTTGCGGTTGTTTTTGCTAAGTCACCGGTCTTCATTAGTAGTGTTATCGATCCGAGGGCTCTTTCTCCTTTCTGGTTGAATCCTCTTAATAACATTCTGTCGGCTTCGAGCTCGCGAGCATCAATTTCCAAGTATGCTTAGTGTTCGAAGACTCATTATATTGATTGATGCTCCTAGATCCACCAATACTTTGGAGAGTGTAAACTTCCCAATTGTAACTGAAATGTACAACGGTCGGTTGTGATCTGCTGTCCCAAGTAGTAGGTCATTGTCCGTGAAGGTGACACCTCGCTGTTCCTTTAACGAGCAAACCTCATCTAAGGAATCTCCGGCCATTTGGGCTAAGCAAATTTCTAGATCAAGTAAAGCCTTGATCAGAGCTTCTCTCATCTTCTTTGATAAGATGAGAGCGTCGTAGATGCTCAGTTTGGCTGGTAGTTTCCTAAGATGGGCTAGCACGTTGTAGTCCACTTTATTTCCATGTGTCTCGATTTCTTCCCGAATGGGTATTTCTTCTGTAGGGTTGGTTCTTCTTGAACAACCACCGCTTTCCTTTGTCCTTTGGACCCATTCTCGGAGGTAGAACTCTTCCACTTCTTAAGTTGACTTCGTAATTTCTTCTGAATCTAGTGTTGAGTTTGCTGGTGTTTCTTCCTGAATCGGAATGACAGGTTCTTCTGGATTAGTCTCAGAGTCTGAAGGCTCTAATTCTATTGTGACTGGAGCTCCTCGAAACTAGCAGATAGATTCGTTGCTTGTTGAACTCTCGTAACCTTCTTGATGGATGTCTTCTTCGTCATCGTGATCGTCAAGATTGTGTATGATTTGAGAATTTTCATTGGTATCGAAATCGATGTCCGGATTGTCGCTAGTTACGTAATCATTAGAAACAGTCAAAACGTAGCCAACGCCATCACCTTTATCATTATAAGATCCCACCGAAGTGAGCGGATAATCATACGGAGTCGAGAGGTTTGAGGGATTTCTCCCCCGAATCCGAAACAACTATCCTAGGATAAGCAGCCCCTAGTCTATCCTTAGGAACCTCGGTCCTCTCTTCTTCGTCGATTTTCTTCTTCTCTTCAATTGTCTCCTGTTGAGGTGGTTCTTCTATCGTAAGTGATAGTGCCGACATGACAGGTTTCGAACTCTGAATTGAAGCTCGCACCGAAGTGGTTTGGATGCTGTCTAAAATCTTTTTTGAAGACCTTGTCCAAGCGGTAGTCCATCCATCGTCAGTCGTATAGGGATCTATCGGAACGATGAGATCAGTCGAGACAACATTGACGGAACCTCCTTTCTGGGGTTCCTTCATGTACTCCTTTGGGATTGTTATATTCCCTTTCCGATGGTTGTCGTTGAGCCAACTTTTGAAGGTAATGCAATCTTCTATCTTGTGTCCAAGCATCCGGTGATAAGGGCGAAAGTTGGGATCACCTTTCTTGTTGACTTCTTCTGGTCTCTTAGGCTCTGGCAGCTGGAAATCTAGAGTTTTCATCAGACTACGGAACATTTTCGGCACTGCCTCATTTTTGAATGGGTACTCCCTGCTCAGAAGCTCCCTTAATGTACGTTGCGGACAAGGCGGTTGTTCATACTGTGGAGATGACTGATAGCTTGGTCGGGGTTGTTGATAATTCTGTTGAGGTTGCTGCGGCCGTTCGGACGATATTTGTATCGGTTGCTTGCCTTTGTCGACTGCTGCAACGATCCTGGATTTCTTTTCAAAAGTCTACACGGGCTTTTGCTTGTACGTCTTGTCGGCGAAACTTAATTGCTTCGCCTCCTCTTGCAAGCTCCCGGCCTTGCTTAACAACTTCTCGAAAGTCTTAATAGTGAATCCTTTGAGGAGAAGTGCTATCGGGCCATGAATGCTTTTAAGTAAGATGCCGATTGCATGTTGTTCTTGTAATTGTGGTTCACACTTCATGCTTAAGTTCCTCCATCGAAGTATGTAATCCACCAAAGTTTCGTTCGGCACGCTACTCTACCACTAAATCACTATAGTGATGTGGTGCTGAGTTCCGGCGAATCGCTTGATGAAAAGGCTTTCTAGTTCGAGAACGTCTTCACTGAACCATTCGGTAATTCCGCATACCAATCAAGGCGATCCACGACGAGTCGGCGACGAGCTCGTCGGAAGAGTAATGCATCGCTCCCGCCGGCATTGCAACAAGCGGCACGAAAGTGTGCAACATGCTTGTCGGGGTTCCGGTTCCATCAAAGGTCTTGAACGGAGGTGCTACGAAGCCTTTTGGGTATTGGACAGCGTCGAATTCTTCGGGTAAGGTCTGCCGTCCGAATGGATGTCCCGCTTTTTGATTGTGCTAAGGCTTCTCGCACCTGCTGTTCCACCAAGCTCTTGATATCCTTTTCTGGAATCATACTTTGTGTTGTATCTTTCTTTAACTGATCATCCCTGTTGACGAATGTAATCTCCTTTCCTCCATCTACAATGTGAATGACCTCTGGGGGTGTCTCTCTTTGGGGTTGCACTTGACTCTGGAGAGTGGCTAGGGCTACAGCCATCTCTTCCATTCTTTTCGCCATTTGGGCGATCGTATCGTCTTTCTCTTGAAGTTGTCTTCTCATCACATCCGGCTCCTCTCTTTCGCAGTGCCGCAGGAGCACCTTGTGAAGTCGACGAAGCTCGTGTTTCGACCATGTTGATTTTCGCATACTCATCGTCCATGAATTCCGATGAATCGATCTCGTCTCCAAATTTCTCTTCTCTTTCTTTTGCTAGTCGTCGAATATCGGTCCTAAACTTTTCCATAGCGTCCTCTAGCGGTCTTTTACGTGCATCCTCGCAATTGTCGTGCGATAGGCTGCAGGGTTCCCTTCTCACGAGTCCCCTTCTTGCGGTGGCGCTTTCTTCGATTCGAGTCTCTCGACGAGACTTTCCTTCTCGAGCTGTTGTTTCGATCTTAGCTCGTCCAGGTAGTGGGACGCCATACCATCCTTCTAGCGGCGGAAGGTGCTAGGACCGGATGGTGCAGTCGACCAAATGCTTTGGAAGGTGGTATCCTCCCTATCTGCGACCACGAAACAACGATAGGCGGACTAGCCTTCATCCTTTTATTTGGCTTTTCTGTAACGATGGCAGGTTCTACTCGTGGCCCAAGACGGGATTTGACTGGTACCCGCCCTATCCTCCTTAGAATCTCTAATACGAGGCATTTCTCTTTCTTTGCTAGCTTCTCGATCACAGTCTGTAGTCGGGCAAATGGTGTGATCCTAGCCCTTTTCTTTTCTTGTCGTCGTAGTACGCTGGTCGAGGTAATGTAAAAACAATCCTGTGGACATTTTCCTCGTCGGCCGCGACGAAAGGGGATGGAATCTACTTCCTTCCAAAAAGGGTGTATCTTCGAGCAATGGTATGTATTCAGGTAGTGGTGTGTACTCAGGGATTTCTGGGATTTCCTCCAGGAAAGCAACTTCGGAAGCTCTGGCCTTCCTGGCAATCTTCCTACTTCTGTTCCTTCTTTGGGTCCATGTTAGTGATGGAATTCTTGAGCTGGACCCGATTTCAAAAACAGAGGGCCTCACAGGAAAGTCTGTACCCTCCACGGTAGCAGGTTCACCATAGTTACGGATTTCCTTCCCCTTTAATGCGGCGAAGCCGGGGTAGGTGCGGAGACAACTAGACCAGGTGGGGGTAGCAAGAACGGTCCTCTGCGGACGACGAGTACTTCTCTCGGTTGGAATCTTTTGCGGGGAGGAAACTCTTGGGTTGACCTAAGGTTGAACTCGATCAGCGGCTTCTCAGCTTCAGATACTTTGTTTGTCAGTGCGAAAAGGGAAGCGTCGGTGATCTTGACATTTGTGTTCTCGAATCCTTGTCCAAATCGGATGATCCCATTGTCGGGCAGCTCATCCTTGTAAACAGAGAAGTCGAGTCCATTGGTGAAGGAGAAAATCAGCTGTGGGGCCTCCATTTCGCGGAGGCGGATCCCGATTATCGATCCCGAGTTATGCTTCTTCTCATCAGGACGAAAAGAAAGGAATCGAAAAGAGTCCGAACACATTCTTGTTCATGTATTTATAAGAAGGAGTTATTTGTTAAAAGAGTTATTCGTTAGAGGGTTCATTTATTTAGAATGGAATGTTCAAAGGTTTAAAGAAGGTAAGGAGTCCTATTCAGAGTTGGAAAGGAAAAGAAAGTCTTATGCAAGACTTTTCGACTCGAAGGATCACTCCTAAACTAACACCTAGCGGGGTCCACCCCACCTCAGAAATGAGGTAAAAGGATCTCGGAACCTCTCCATTTAGGGGTGTCTAAACAGTGGCTCCCGAATCCTAGAGAATGTTGGCTATACTTGTTCAAGGTAGAAATGAACATAGTATTCCAACGGAAAGAAGGGTAGTTTGATCCATTAGGGACATGGATGCACTACCGATTTTTTGAAAGCAGAATTTTCTGATTAAAAATGGAGAGAGGAATTCTCCCCAGCGGAGTCGCCAGAAAAGTAATTGCGATGCGATTAAAGAAATTGCAATAATGTAAATTGCAATAAAATAAAAGCGTACCTGGAGGGTCTTCCCGTCATCCCAAGCTGCACTTAAAACACAATTAGAATATTTAAACAAGTTCCTAGGTAAAGCTAAGGGAAGAGTTATGGTTTTATACCAAATTCCTAATCATGTAGCTAGTCATTTCTTATGACGTCTAGGTTCTTGTGTTTTGGTTTGAGGACGATTTTCTTCATCAAAGAATAATTAAGTTCAATTGTTCTTATGAACATCCTATCATATCGAGGAAGTGCTTAAGACAAATCTTAAACATCTTTTCAATATTTCTAGGATTGTTTTAAGTCCAGAATGAATTTAATTATACAAATGAATTAATCGTCCGGGAATTCAATTTTTGTTGTTATCTTGCTCAGTGAACTAGGAGATTTGAATATCCTATAAGTGGAGTAACATTTCATTTAATGTTCTATTTAGGAGTTATGATAATAAAAGTTTTCGAGGGCAAATTGGTGTTCCAATGATTTATGATTTAGTTTAACTTCAGTTGAAGGGTTTAAATTTGGAATAGTGTTCAAGTTGCTTTATATTTAATTTCTTTCATGTCTTAGGTGATGTTATTTTAATATAATTTAACTTTAATTTAATTTAATTTAATTTTAATTCAATTTATTATGTTTGATTTGATGTTAAATTAATTTAGTTTAATTTGATTTAATTTCTTTTAATTTAATTTAATTTGATTTAATTTTAATTTAATTTAATTTAATTTAATTTAATTTAATTTGTTTTAATTTAATTTAATTTAATTTAATTTAACATTTTTTAATTTAATTTAGTTTAATTTAATTTAATTTAATTAATTTATTTAATTTAATTTAATTTATTTTATTTTATTAATTTAATTTAATTTAATTTAATCTTTAATTTAATTTTATTTGTTTGATTTAATTTAATTTAATCTTTAATTTAATTTTGTTTTTAATTTTAATTTAATTGAAAATTTAAAAAAGAATTTAATAATTTAACTTATTATTTTTTTAATTTAATTTTAATGATTAAGTCCTTTAACATTTTAAAACTTAAATTTGAATTATCATTTTAATTAAGAATTAAATATTATTGAGATGATTAATTTAGGGATTTTTAAATTAAAGAATAAATCTCTTCCTAATAATATCCCTATCTTAATAATTCCAATTTTATTATTCTTCCAAATTTAATCAATTATTTAATTAAGGTTTTTTTTAATTATCTTCAAATTGTTTAATAGGTTTCTACCCTTCAATTACTTAAATTTCAATCATCCAAATCAGATTAAGATCAAATATTTTATTTGTTAATTTTATTAAGCCTAAATTTTTAATTAAGGGTTAAAAATTTAATTACCACTTTGCCCCTCAAGCTTAATAATTTCATAACTCACTAAATTGAGCTTAAATGAACTTGAAATTTTTATGTGACTTCAATCATATGCCAATAAAGACATGAGAGGAGAAAATGTGATTTTTCTGTATTTAATTTATTTATATAATTATTTTTAGTGGAAAATAGGAATTTCCAAGGAAAATTTAATAATATGACCAAGGGAAAGTTTCTATCCTTAAGAAAATTATGGGATATTCCTAATGACCAGAAGACCACTTGGAAAAATTTTGGTGATTTTTTGAAAAGTATTATTTTTATTATAATTATTTTAAGTTTTGGAGTATTAATTAATTTAAAAATAAAATAAAGGTTGAAAAATGAAATTTATATTTTTCAAAATTCTCTCTGATATCAAGGAAATCAGAGAATCAATTTTTGTAATTTTCTGATTTTTCTTTGATTTATTATAATTATTTTAGTGAAAAATGCTAGAAAATACATTTTTTTAATTTTAAAATTACCCTAGGGCTTTAAAATTTAATATCTCATTAAATAGACCTAAGATAAATATGGGGTTTGTTCCTAAGTTATTAAAATTCAAAATGTGACATTTTGGTGAATTTTATTATTTTTGTGATTTTTATTATTTTTTATTTATTAAAATATTAAAATAATATTAAAAAATTCAACTTTTTTAGAAAATTGAAATTTTAATTTTCTTAAATTCCCCTGATATCAGAGAGGCTTCAAAACCAATTTGGTAAATTTTTGAAAGGTATTTTGAAAATTATGAATTTTTGAAATTTAAATTGATTAAATGGCTTAATCAACCCATTTAGTAGGACTAACCAAGTCCAATTGACTTCATCTTTTTATGGTGGGTTCCTCTAATCCTAAAAGTCAGTGGGGAATTGATTTTAAGCCAATTTGATATATGGTTAACTCTAATTAATTAGGGATCTATTTTGGGTGTTTAAGCCAATTAGGGTTATTTTAAATGAGTTAACTCAAAACCTATTTTTCCTAGGGTCCTCTGGCCATAAGAGACATCACCAAATTTTCCTAGAATTTATTTCACAACATGCTAATTATTGGAATTAAAATACTCAAAACAGTAACATGAATTTGAAAAATCAATAACTTCTCATAGGGATGGCCTCGACTTTGGAAAATTCAGGGAATATTCCCAAATTCGGAGGCTTAAAAGCCCTATGGTCTCATGCCATGGTGAATTTCCTATATGCATGAAGAATTAAAAGAATGTAGAAGGTAAATAAATCATTAAAAATAAAATACTTGATGAAATTAAATGATTTCTTTCCACATTATTCTCCTACGTTCACCTGAGCAAGAGGGTATTTTTGTTTTATTTTTCTGATTTTTCTACACAAAGTTATGAATTTTTGAAGTTTAGGGAATTAAATAAATCAGAAAATCCCTAATTTTCTATTTATCCGAGTCGGCGCCGCGTCAACCTTAACATCTCCGAAGTGCCGCGTGGCGCGCTCCCATTCGACGCCGCCACTTGAGTCAGCAGCCCGAGTCCCGCCTTCCGCGTATCATCCTTTGATCTGACCTAATCTGAGCCGTCCGTCCGCGCGTGTATTAAATGAACGGCATCCGTTCATCGTCCCTAAGCATCCTCACCCGAGAGCCGTCCACACTAAAACCCTAAGAACTCACTCAATACTTAACGGATTTTCGTGTTCTTGTGCTCCATGGATTCGTCTTGAAGAGACGAACACATCTATACGGTGATCATGCATTGAAATTAAAGCATTTGAAATGGAGAATCTCCGAAGCTCGGGATGAAGAATTAGCTCATACCTTTGCTCGGAGAAGTGTGGCTTCGATCCGAGGGTTGTGTCACCTTCGATTGGATCCCGGAAAACTCCGGATGAAGTCTCACTGTGCGGTGAATCGCCTAGGTATGATTTTGACCACAGCCGATCACAAAGCTTGGAGGCTGGAGCAACTGGGTGGCTTGGAGAGGGGGCTTTTGCTGGTGGACTTCTTCCCTTGGTCTGGTGAAGGTGTAGGACCAATCAATTTAAGGATTGATCAACTGTGGAGAAGTGTCCTGGTTTTGGGTGGAATTTTGGCTGAGAAATTAGGCTCTGTTGGTAGGGATTAGGGCAAATTGTCACTAGGGATCAACTGCTCTAAGTATGGAGAGTGATCTGGAGCAATTTTGGCAGAGTTTCAGTAAGGGCTGGTGTCGGCATATTTTTAGGTCGTGTTTTATTTTGAAGAGGGGTCGCCTAACAGAAATCTGTCGGCGAATTTTTAATTTAATTAAAATAAATAATTTGAAAAGTAGTATTTGATTTTGAAAATAATTTTAAATTTGAAGGTTTTAAGATATGAAATTAAGCCGATCTCACATCTCAAATAGTTTATATAAACGAGCACCGCACCATGAGCCGTGTATCTATCCCTAAGGATAGACACAGCATTGATGGTGGGGCTTGATTAGATAAACTAGAAGATTAGTGACATCCGTTTGGTCCGCGAACCAATTTTATAAGCCGAACAAGTTTCCCCGCTTAATATGAAAACATTAAACGGGGTTTATATTACACAGGTTCTTTAAAATTCCCTATAAGGGCAAGCCCCTATAGTTAATAACATCTTAAGTGACGGGAATCACCTAAGAAAACTCTCGATAATAATCGATGATTACGCTCTCGAGAATTTGAAAGTTTAAGGTTTTCAAAGATTGAACTTTGGAGTTTCGATAGGGAATGGATCAAATTTTTGGAACATTTTGTTTTGTGAATCCAAAGGAAGAAAGGTAGGAGAAATCAACGATTCGAAGTGAACTTCGATAATTTCCCGACTATCCTATCGTTTGGCTTGAATTTAGGAAAGTCCTAATGTTTATTTGATATTTCGATCTTGCCGATTTCAATTAATTAGGGCTTATATTTGTATGATAAAATCAAACAAATAGCACTAGAAGATGTGAGGGTTTATTGTCGTATCGGACGACTACCTCGAAATCCTAAGACCGGTTAGGGCTTAATTTGCAATGCAAATGCCTAACGAAGAGTTGAGGATTTATGTTGCACTTAAGCAAGCTACCTCGAAGTCCTATGGCTTGGTTGTTTTAATTCTAGGAAAGTTTTGCTGAAGTAGACTCGGGTTTCTGCTTGATGACGATGGTCGTGCTTGCCCATCATGCTCCGAGCTCCTTGTTGTTGCGAGAGGTTTAGTTTTAGAAATCATAAATCGGGAGTTGAGGAAAGTGTTTTGGTTTAGAGAAGTCTTAATTTCCAAGTGTTTTTTTTTATTTTGATTAAAATAAATCTTAAAGTTGATTATAACGACACGGGTTAAGATCCCGCGGTTCCATCCTTAGGCATCATTATTTTTATCGGATTCACTTAGTCCGGATGAATTTGCTAAACTCAACTGAATGAGTTCCACACTTTCATTTAGACCGTGGGAAATCCAGTTAGCGACACGTAGGTTACATCATCCGAGGTATTCCCGATCATCCAACGGGACGTTTTAATTTAGTTGCAATTGTAGTTTTGTGTTACGTTTGTGATTAAATTTTGAGTTGTTTTATATTTTGAAATGTTGTGGCGGTGAATTTTATCTTGCAATGACTTTTAACTTAGTTTTGGTTTCAGTTTTAGGGTCTATCCTAAAGGTGTGAGTTTTCATGCAACAGTTGTTTTATCATGCAAGAAAAGTAAAGTGCATTTGCAATAAAGTAAATTGCAATAATGTAAATTGCAAGAAAGTAAATTGCAATAAAATAAAAGCGTACATGGAGGGTCTTCCCGTCATCCCAAGTTGCACTCAAAACACGATTAGAATATTTAAGCAAGTTCCTAGGTAAAGCTAAGGGAAAGGTTATGGTTTTCTACCAAATTCCTAATCCTATAGCTAGTCATTTCCTATGACGTCTAGGTTCTTTGTGTTTTTTTGTTTAAGGACGATTTTCTTCATCGAAGAATAATCAAATTCAATTGTTCTTATAAATATCCTATCATATTGAGAAAGTGCTTAAGAAGGATCTTAAACATCTTTTCGATATTTCTAGGATTGTTTTAAGTCCAAATGAATTTAATTATATAAATGAATCGATCGTCCGAGGTTTTCAAGTCTTGTTAACTTGCTCGGTGAACTAGGACATTTGAATATCCTATGAGTGAGATAACACTTCATTTGATGTTCCATTTAGGAGTTATAATAATCAAAGCTTTCGAGGGTAAATTAGTATTCAAATGATTTGATTTAAGTTAAAGGGTTTAAATTTGGAATAGTGTTCAAGTTGCTTTATATTTAGTTTAATTTAATTTAATTTGATTTGATGTTTAATTAATTTGATTTGATTTAATTTAATTTAATTATTTAATTTAATTTAATTTAATTTAATTTAATTTAATTATTTAATTTAATTTAATTATTTAATTTAATTTAATTTTAATTATTTAATTTAATTTAATTTAATTGTTTAATTTAATTTAATTTAATTGTTTAATTTAATTTAATTTAATTATTAAATTTAATTTAATCTTAATTTAATTTATCTTTAATTTACTTTATTTTTAATTTTAATTGAAATTTCAAAAGAGTTTAATAATTTAATTAAGTCTTTTAATATTTTAAATTTGAGTTATCATTTTAATTAAAAATTGAGTATTAGTTGATATAATTGATTTAGGGATTTTTAAATTAAAGAATAAATCTCTTCCTAATAAAGATCCCTTATTTTAATAATTCCGATTTTATTATTCTTCCAAATTTAATCTGTTATTTAATTAAAGTTTAATCATTTTAAAATTATTTAATGGGTTTCTACCCTTTAATTATTTAAATTTCAACCATCCAAATCAGATTAGGATCAAATATTTTACTTGTTGACTTTTTATTAAACCTAAAGTTTTAATTAAGGGTTAAAAGTTTAATTACCATTTTACCCTTTAAGCTTAATAATTTCATAACTCATTAAATTGAATTCAAATGAACTTGAAATTTTTATGTGACTTCACTCATATGTCGATAAAGACATGAGAGGAGAAAATGTGATTTTTCTGTATTTAATTTATTTATATAATTATTTTTGGTGGAAAATAGAGATTTTCAAGGAAAATTTGATAACATGACCAAGGGAAAGTTTCTGTCCTTAAGAAAATTAGGGGACATTCCTAATGACCAGAGAAGCACTTGGACCAATTTTGGTGATTTTTTTGAATTATATTATTTTTATTATAATTATTTTGAGTTTTGGAGTGTTAATTAATTTAAAAATAAAATAAATGTTGAAAAATGGATTTTATATTTTTCAAAAATCTCTCTGATATCAAGGAAACCAGAGAATCAAATTTTGCAATTTTCTGATTTTTCTATGATTTATAATAATTATTTTAGTGAAAATGCTAGAAAATACCTTTTTTTAATTTTAAAATTACCCTAGGGCTTTAAAATTTAATATCTCACTAAATAGACTTAGGAAAAATGTGGGATTTGTTCCTAAGTGATTAAAATTCAAAATGTGACATTTTGGTGAATTTTATTATTTTTGTGATTTTTATTATTTTTTAATTATTAAAAATATTAAAATATTATTAAAAATCAACTTTTTTTAGAAAATTGAAATTTTAATTTTCTTAGGTTCCCCTGATATCAGAGAGGCTCCAAAACCAATTTGGTGAATTTTTAAAAAGTATTTTAAAAGTTATGAATTTTTAAAGTTTAAAATGGCTAAGTGGCTTAATCGACCCGATTAGTGGGGTTAACCAAGTCCAATTGACTTCAAATTTTTATGGTGGATTCCTCTGATCCTAAAGGTCGAGTGGAGAATTGATTTCAAGTCAATTTGATACCTGGTTAACTCTAATTAATTAAAGACCTATTTTGGGTGTTTAAGCCGATTAGGGTTAATCTGAGTGAATTAACTCGAGTCCTATTTTTCCTAGGGTTCTCTGGTCATAAGGAACATCACCAAATTTTCCTAGAATTTATTTCACAACATGCTATTTTTGGAATTAAAATACTCAAAACGGCAACATGCATTTGAAAAATAAATAACTTTTCACAGAGATGGCCTCGACCTTGGAAAATTCGGGGAATGTTCCCAAGTTCAGAGGCTTCAAAAGCCACTATGGTCTCATGCCATGGTGAATTGTATACATGCATGGAGAATTAAATGTATGCAGAGAGTAAATAAATCATAAAAAATAAAATACTTAATGAAATTAAGTGATTTCTTTTTCACATTATTCTCCTCCGTTCACTTTGAGCGAGAGGGTATTTTTATTTTATTTTTGTGATTTTTCTACACAAAGATATGGATTTTTGAAGTTTAGGGAATTAAATAAATAAGAAAATACCCTAATTTTCTATTTATCCACGCGGCGCCGGCGAAACCTCGGCGGCTCCGAACGCACGCGCGTCGCGCTCCCATTCGACGCCGCCACCCGAGTCGGCGGCCGGGCCCCGCGGTTCTCGTACCGTCTCCCGGTCCGACGCAATCACGGCCGTCCGTGCGCGCGTGTATCGAATGGACGGCATCCGTTCATCGTCCCCAAGTGTTCTCGCCCGAGAGCCGTCCACACTAAATCCCTAAGATCTCACTCGATTCTCGATGGATTTTTATGTTCTTATGCTCTATGGATTCGTCTTGAAGAGACGAACACATCTATACTGGCTAACATGCATTGGAACTAAGGCATTTGAAATAGAGAATCTCCGGAAGCTCGGGATGAAGAGTTAGCTCATACCTTGGCTCGGAGAAGTGTGGCTTCGATCGAGAGTTGTTGCACCTTCGATTGGGTCTCAGCAAGCTCCGGATGAAGTCTCTCGGTGCAGTGAATTGTCCGGATATGATTTCGGCCAGAGCCCGATCACAAAGCTTGGAGGGCTGGAGCAATCGGGTGGCTCTGGAGATGGGGCTTTTAGTGGTGGACACCTTCCCTTGGTACGGTGAAGGTGTAGAACCAATCGATTTGGGAATTGGCTCACTGTGGAGAAGTGTCCTGGTTTTTGGGCTAAAGTTTGAGCTCGAAATTGGGCTCAGCTAGAAGGAATTGGGTGGAATTCAGTGGGGATCAGGTGCTCTATGTGTAGAGAGTGATCTGGAGTGATTTTGGCAGAGTTTCCTTAAGGTTTTTTTTTTTTAGCTCTCTCATGGCCGAGAGGGGTGGAGTTTAAATAGGAGAGGGTGGAAGGCCTCTCAGAGGGAGTTAGGGCTTGGGATCAAGTTTGCTGCGGTGAGGAGAAGATCGGCCATGGTGACCACTAGGCATGGGGCGGCTCGGCAAGTGAGAATTTCAATGTTGGCTCACATGTGAGCTCTCGGCCATGGTGTTTTCCGGCGGCACGGTGGCCGGCCGGCCGAGCGATGGTCACCATCTTGGTCGGGTGGGTCGGGTGGGGTTTAGTGTAGGCGATTGAGGTTTGACATGTGTAAAGGAGTTTGATTTAAATGGAATGGGAGAAGGCTCACTTTGGCTTGGTTTGGGTCAACCCACCATTTTGGGCTTGGTGCACCCTTCCAAGCTCGATTTTGAGCTGAGGGAATCATTTAGGTCGGCTAGAAGGAATGGTGAAGTCTCCATCCATGATGAGGTGGCTAAACATGGTTTAGTGTGTGACATGATTAAGGTAAAAAAAGGTTAAAGGAGGTTTAAGAAAGAACCCCCTCTTCTTGCCATAAATGGACTAATGACAAGTCAAAGCCCTCATGGCTTCATGTGGCTTGAGAATGGCTTGTTCATGGCTTCATTTGGCTTGGGAAAAGGTTGATTTGTTTCATGAAAAGGGTTTTAAGAATTTTGGATGTTTTGATGGAAATTTGTATGAAACTTGATTTGGAATAATTTGATGGTGACTTTAGGACTTAGGTAATGGATTTAGTTAAATGGATGACAAATGGAGATGTCATGTGGGCTTTAGGGTAGATTTGGGCTTTTGAATTTTGAAGGAAATGGGCTTTTAAGAAGGTTTAAGGGAAGTGGGCTTTTAAGTTTAAGGATGTGTTCATGGATGGGAATTTTTGTAGAAGTTTGGGCCAAATAGTTGTTGGTTTTGGTTTAGGGATGTTTCATGAATAACTTGAAGCAAATTTGGGGTAGTTTGGGCTTGAATTGGATTGAATTTGGGTTTATTTGGTAAATGGGCCGATGTAGGTCGAATTGGGCTAACTTGGGCCAATGTTGGGCTAGGGTTGAAATTGATGTAAAATAAATGTTAATAAATGTTTATGGGAGTGTTTCAAAGAGGTTTTGGCTTTGGTTGGGTCTTAATTTTGAGGTTTGGGCCTATTTGGGTTAGATTTGGGTTTAGGTCGAAATTGGGCTTTTTGATTTTGGGTTGAATTTGAGTGGGGTTTGGGTCAAAATCTTGAGCAAATCATGTTAGTGTTTTGTTTATGAGGATGTTAAGGAAGGTTTAGAAAAGATTTGGGGTTAATTGGAGTTGAATTGGGTTAGTTTGGGCTAAGTTTGGGTCATGGGTCCAAATTTGGGCTTTAAGGCCCAAAGTGAAATTGGATCCAAATGTCAATCAAATTGGACTTGGATTTGGTCTAAATTGGTATTGGGAATGTTGAATTGAAGTTTAGAATTGAATTGGACCAAAATTGGGGTCAATTGGGTAGGTTTGGTTTGACATTGGGTCCACTTTGGGTTAAAATGGGTCGATTTGGGGGTTTTGACAAAAGTAGGGTAAATTGACAAAATTGGCCCATGGTGTAGTTGGACAAAATGAAATTGGGAATATTTGGGATTTTCTGGAATTTTCTGGGAATTTTCTGAATTTTTGGATTTTTAGGCCAAGAAGGGTATTTTGGGTATTTGGAGGGTATTGGGGGGTATTTTTGGAATTTTTGGTATTTTTGGGTATGGATGATCAATTTGAGTGATGTGGAGGTGTTTGGGATTGATTTTGGAAAATTTTAGGTAATTTGGAAATTTTGCGAAAATTTGGGTAATTTGAAAGGTTTTGGGTAGGTTTAGTAGGTGTAGGGTCCGGGGGTCAAAAATTGAAAATTTGGGAAATTGAAGATTGAGTGAATTTAGGTGGAAAGAAATCATTTTGGTTGAGCCATGAAGCCATTTCAAGCCCATATGAGCCATGAAAGGACTCATTTGAGGCATTCATTTATGTTGTTCCTAACCCTCTTGCCGAGGGCTTAGGGGTTAAGGACCATCCATGTGAATCACCTACATGAGTCGGAGAGGTCAAGTTGGGTATGGGTGTGGTTTTAGGAAGTGTGTGGAAATGTAGTGTGTAAGTGTAATGTATGTCGGCCCCTTCACTGGACCGAGGCCGCCGAGGGCGATCCTAAGGCCCGAAGAATCCTATAGGAACTCATCCTTTAAACTTCCGCATTTGATTTCGACCCTCTAGGTGATTAGGGGTCTATAGTCGAGTTTGTGGAGTTTGCGGGGAGTTTAGAAGTGGTTTGAATTTCTAAAAGGCGGGTCCCGATTCTAGTCCTCTAAGATAGTCGAAGGAAAAGCTGAAGGCTAGATCTAAGCACTAAAAAGAAGAAAGGAAGACCTCATCGAAAATGAGGTCGACAAATGGACCCCGATAGGTGTGGTGAGTGACGGAGCACACCGCGCGTATTGGTGTTGACCGAAGCGATCAACAAAACCAACACGGATGTCCAGTGACGAACTTAGGACGAAGTAGAAGAGTTCTGGCTGGGGAGTGTCGAGTATATCTGCGGAACAGGAGATTCTTGAACTCTCGTCGGGGAAAGGAAAAGGAGGTAAATCCCAAATCACATGATGCGAGGGAATTTCGATTTAGATTTTATTTTGTTTCAATTTATGTTTTGATGTGTGAGTTTAAATTTTAGTTTGGAGTTTCGATTTAGATTGAAGTTTTGTCAAAATTAATTTGAGGGATTTGATTTGAAATGAAAATTGGAGTTCTGAGGTTTTTGATGTAACATCTCCAACCTCGAAAGAAAATTGAATTGATTAGATTGAATCGTTGCAATGAGAAGAGATCTCAGAGCAAAGCGGTGTTGGATGTAAAATCCTTAACCTCGAGAGTTTGATTTTGATGTGATGTATTTCATTGCGATAGGGAAAAGATCCTAAAACGATACGATCTCGGATGTAAAATCCTCGACCCAAAGGTTGAATTTTGATTTGATGTATTTCGGTGCAATAGGGAAAGAATCCTAAAGCGGTGCGGTCTTGGATGTAAAATCCTCGACTCAAAAGTTTGAATTTTGATGTATTTCGGTGCGATAGGAAGAGAATCCTAAGCGAGTGCGGTCTTGGATGTAAAATCCTCGACCCAAAAGTTTGAATTTTGATGTATTTCGGTGCTGATAGGAAGAGAATCCTAAAGCAGTGCAGTCTTGGATGTAAAATCCTCGACCCAAAAGTTTGAATTTTGATGTATTTCAGTGCAATAGGAAAAGAATCCTAAAGCAGTGCAGTCTTGGATATAAAATCCTCGACCCAAAAGGTTTTGAATTTTGATGTATTTTAGTGCAATAGGAAGAGAATCCTAAAGCAGTGCAGTCTTGGATGTAAAATCCTCGACCCAAAAGTTTGAATTTTGATGTATTTCGGTACGATAGGAAGAGAATCCTAAAGCGATGCGGTCTCGGATGTAAAATCCTCGACCCAAAAGTTTTGAATTTTGATGTATTTCGGTGCGATAGGAAGAGAATCCTAAAGCGGTGCGGTCTTGGATGTAAAATCCTCGACCCAAAAGTTTTGAATTTTGATGTATTTCGGTGCGATAGGAAGAGAATCCTAAAGCGATGCGGTCTTGGATGTAAAATCCTCGACCCAAAAGTTTGAATTTTGATGTATTTCGGTGCGATAGGAAGAGAATCCTAAAGCAGTGCAGTCTTGGATGTAAAATCCTCGACCCAAAAGTTTGAATTTTGATGTATTTCAGTGCAATAGGAAAAGAATCCTAAAGCAGTGCAGTCTTGGATATAAAATCCTCGACCCAAAAGGTTTTGAATTTGAATTTGATTTTTCGATTGAAATTTGATTTGAGATCTAGAAGATCGGATTTGAGATTTGATAGAGATTGAATTTGAATTTGATTGAGACTTGAAGCCTGGAAAGATTGAATTTGGAAATTTGGAAATTTGGAAGGATGAGTTTGAACTCGATTGAAACTTGATTTAAGATTTGATTTGAAATTTGAAAGATCGAGTTTGAAACTTGATCGAGATTGGATTTGGATTTTGATTGAGAATTTGATTTTGAAGTTTGGAAGGATGGAATTTGATTTTGAAGTTGATTTCGTTTATCTTTTAATGGTTCAAATTTTATTTTGTTGTTTATTTAATGTTCATGTGAACTTGGTATTTGTCATTTTTAGATTTTTTTAGAAAGTTTTCTTTTATTCTCTTTTTTCTTTTACGTTCTTTGTTCGAAGTTCATTTAACTTTAATGGCGTTTCCCAATCAATTTGCACAAAAGAGGTGAAGGCCAAAAACGTGACATGGTCACTTTCATTCCAATCATGTTGAAAATACGTCGTACGACTCGATGCGGAATATATTTCATACAATCCATGTAGACTCAAAACGGATTGTGTATGATCTTTGTTGATCCATCAAAAGAATCATCCGTCAAAAATCCATGTACGAATAGTGAGGTACATGGTCGATAACATCACCTTCCAAGCCATCCTTGGCAAGGATGCCGACTAGATGTACGTTGGAGGTGTGATATTTCCCATGTAACTCACGGCTTCGTAAGGCGGAGGTTCTCTAGCTACGGATGCGGTTGGAAATGGTAAGGTATTTTGCTTGTCGTCCATCCTCTCGAAAGTAGCGAGATTCGCTCCATTGGCACTCACGGTATGCAATGCTTTGCGATATACGCTCCGTTACCTTGCAATATCATGACGGAACCCACGGTAAAGGTATCTTTGCTGGCCCTCGGAACTCACCCGGACTGCTTATCCGGAGGTCGGATCCGAACATGATGTTGCACTCATTCAAGAAAGAAACCGTGCGAAAGGTCGACGAAGTCGTGGTGATCAATATGTGGGGGTATGCGGTCACCTTGTTTGTAGATGTTGATAATGCGAGCTATTGGGTATGCGATCTGCTGGCGATACCCTCCATGTTATCAATCTTTTTACCATTCTCTTGATAACTAATGGCATCGGATCTACTTGCCCATGACGAAGTATCCACTGGTGGGTTTCCCTTCTGTCTTCGACAAAGTTGTAGCGAGCATCCGCATTGTATTGTGATTCTTCCTTTCCACGGCATCCATCTCCGGGGTTACGAGTATGTGTTTTCCCTCGGGCGGCTGCTCGGCCCATTCTTTTCGGATCCGGATACGGTCCACGATTTCTTGTTGTTCATACTGCGAGAATACGTCGGTGTGTAGCTCGAGGCCTTCTAGTATGTTGATTCTTCTTCCTTTAATTCTCTCGAAGTATTCGAAAGTTTTCTTTTCAACATTACGCATCCTCTCCGGCTCGTATTCCGGAATGATCTGCGGATGGCGAGGCCTTGTGACATATTGTGGGATATATGGTTCAATCCCTTCACGTTCCCACGCATACCTCGGCTCCTCGGGGATGATGCACGTCGGGACATCCCCGGGGTTGCTACTGCAACAAGGTCATGCTACTGCGGTGGTTCTATCCGGTGGCGTGGTAGCCTTCTTTCTTCGATCTTACGGAGATTTCCACAGTTCTTTACGTTATTCTAGGAGCTGGCCTCCTTTCTTCGAGTTCACGGTGAGCCGGCGTCCTTGAAGTGTATGTGCTTGGCATTAGCAATTGTCTCGTCGCGGCGGGTCGCGACTAGTTTTGTTAACATCTTACGGATACGGCGATTCTTATTTCTTCGTTGCGTGGTGCGAGAGTAGCTCTCGCACTTCTTGAATCTCGCGGGCGCGGCGGCGACAAGCTCGCCCTCCGCTTGTAGCGACTACGGACTTTATTTTCTTATCTTCTTCGGTGTTTGCCTTTCTTTTCTTGTTGTTGGATTGGTGGTTTGGGCCACCCACTTTCATCACTTTGTCTGCCGGGTAGTTCTTCTCGGTTAGCGGGACCCGGTCACTTTCCTCGTCTTGTAGGCCTGTCGGTGCGAAATCGAGTCGATCTCGATTATCGCTCCATCTTTCACCCTCTTTTCATCGAGTGCGAGGCTTACGCCATTCTTAAAGTTCAAGACCAACCGCCGTTCGACATTTCCTGCGAAAAGACAAGGAAAAGGATCGAGGGGCTGTCTTAAGAACAAGAACATTAAGAAAATGTTTATTAAAGATACATTTTTTATTATTCTTATATTTTGAAATTTAACGGGAATGAAGTAGGATAAGATGAGGGAAGAGATTTTGATTTGAAAAAGAAAACAAGGGAAACTTAATTATCATGATTTTATTTATCTTAGCACATTTTATTATTTTTGGGTTCGGACCCGATCATAAGTAATTACTTCACCCGTGTTTCTTAGGGATGAAGAATTCATTCCTTCGAAACATCGGGTAGCGTAATACTTTTTCAAGTATCGTCCGTTGATTGGAAGCATATGTCGTTCTCCCCGGCAATTCACTAGGCTGGTAGGAACCCCACGAGTATACTTGCTTCGACCACGAAGCGGTCCTTCCCAAGTGGGTTCGAATTTTCCTCCTATCTTGCGGTGTGCAAGAATAGGTCTCTTGAGAACGAGAACTAAGTCACCAACTTTGAAGGTTCTTGGGCGGACCGGTTTGTCATGGGCTTGAACCATCTTAGCTTGATATAGTTCTAAATTCCGTTGCTGCTGCAAGTCTTTTCCCTTCCAAGCTTTCTAATTCTTCGAGTCGTAATGCGGCGTTTTCTTCGTCGTGATCTTGTTTGCAATTGCAATTACGAGTGAAGGAAGGCTGAACCTCTAAAGGTAACACTTGCCTCGGACCCATACACCGGAGCGTAAGGTGTAGCTTGAGTAGGAGTTACGAAGGTTGTCCGGTAGGCCCATAAGGCTTCTAACAATTTCTCGTGCCAATTTCTCTTATTATCGTCCGGGGTTTTCTTTAAGATTTGAACGAGAGTTTTATTAAAAGCCTCGGCGAGACCGTTTGCTCTTGGGTAGTAAATTGTCGAGTATCGCCGGTCGATTCCGTGTCTCTCGACAAAATTGTTGATTTGTGTGCTTCGAATGCGACCCATTATACGAGATGATCTGCGCGGCACTCCGAAACGGTAGACAACTTGGTTCTTGAAAAGCGCAGCACGTGGTGTGCTTTCACTTCTACTAAGTGGAGCGCACGCCCGCTTGGAAAAGTAATCTATAGCCGCAAGAATAAAACGATGTCCTTTCGAAGATGGTGGTTCTATCGGACCCAGCTATATACGTGCCCCGACATTCGAATGGCCACGACGCGATTGTCGGGTGTAGCACATTTGGAGGTTGGTGTAGAACCACTCCGTGCACTTGGCATTGGTGACGGCTCTTGGCGATTTTCATGCGATCGGTCATCATCGAGGGCCGGTAGTACCCTAGTATTTTAATTTTCATCTTCATTTTTGGACCCGGCTGGTGAGCGCCACAGAGTCCTGAATGTACCTCTTTAACAATTTCACGGGCCTCGGACCCGCTTAGGCACCTTAGCCACATTTGATCAAAAGACCTTCTGTATAATGTGTTGTTTATTAATGCGTAGGACAGAGTTCTTTTCTTGATCTGATGGGCTAGCGACCTATCCTCTGGTAGCTTTCTGTTTGCGGGTAGTCGCATCGATGGATGTCGCCGATCTTCTGTGTTTTACATCCTTCTTTGCAGTTGATTCTTTTTCTTTTTCGATTTGTGTATCATGTGCATGTCGAGTTTGTGATAGGACTCGACGTCCGTGAGCCGACACTTCCACTTGATTCATCTTGCAAACGAGCAAATTCTTTTGCGAGACGGGCTAAAGCATCTGCTTAAAGCATTCTCTTTTCTAGGAATTTTGTAGATCGTTACATTTGGAATCTATTCCAGCAATTTGTATGGCATACTTGAAAGTATTGTTCGAGTCTTGGTTTAAAAATCCTGTATTGTCCGGCGATACGTTGAATGATTAGCTGTGAATCCCCGTAGATGTTGATGTACTGTTATCCCCATTTGAATGGTTAATTCCGGTCCCGTTATGAGGGCTTCGTATTACGCTCGTTGTTTGTACACGGTTACGTCAAGTGGTAGGAGTATCTTAACATCCCCGCTCCGGTGTTATAAAGATTAGCCCGATTCTGCCTTACAGGGCACTTATCACTTGCGATTCTTCGTCTTTGTGTGCTTGAAGATGCTCCGTCGAAATATAATTCCCAACGTCGATCATCGGGGTCTTCTAGGTTCATTATTTGTTCATGCGGCGGATCGTCGTTGAGAGGAGATTCGGCCGGCAAAGGGTGTCTTTGCGAGGAAGTCTGCTAAGACTTGTCCCTTTACGGCACGCGGAGGCACGAAAGTTATATCGAATTGCAATAATATCATTGACCATCGGCAAGTCCGTCGGAAAGTGTTGGACGAGTCATCGAGTATTGCAATGGATTAAACTTCGAAATCAAGTTGACCTTATGAGAAAGCATATAGTGCTGAGCTTTTGAGCGGCGAAGATCGGGGCCAAACAATGCTTTTCGATTGCGGGATACCTTACTTCCGTCGGAAGTAAACGACGGCTTAAGTAGTAAAGAGCATTTTCTTTACCCTCATCATTGACACAGGCTAACGGGGCTCCGAGAAGTCGTCTAGAGCCGCGGTGTAAAGTATCGGCGGTACACGAGAGCTGGAGTTGCTAAGACGGGAGGTGTCATTAAATATTGTTTAATGTCTTCGAAGGCCTTCGGCATTTCTCTTCCCAAATAAATTTGGCGTCCTTTTTAACTAGTGCTGAGAAAGGCTGACACCTACCGACGGGTTTGAGATAAAGCGTCGAAGATATGCCGGCTTCCCTTGAAAAGATCGTAATTGCTTTAAGGTTTTGGGAGGCGGCATTTCTAAGATAGCTTTAATCTTCTCCGGATCGATTTCGATTCCACGATGTCGGACAACGAATCCTAAGAATTTCCGGAGGTGACGCCGAAGGCGCATTTTAAGGGATTCATCTTAAGGTTAAATTGTCTTAATCGTTCGAAAACAATTCTCGAATCATACGAGTGGTTTTCCTTTACTTTGCTTTTGATGACGACATCGTCCACGTAGCATTCGACTTGATTGTGGATGAGATCATCAAAAATTCTTGTCATTGCTCTTTGGTAGGTTGCTCCTGCGTTCTTCGATCCGAATGGCATCACTTTGTGTAGCAAAATACTCCGATCGACGTTACGAATGCTGTCAAGCTTTTCATCTTACGGAGCCATTTTTATCTGGTTGTATCCCGAAGATCCATCCATGAATGAGAATATTTCATGTGTCGAAGCAATATCGATCATCGATTCCGGAATTGGTAGAGGGAATTCATCTTTTGGACATGCCTTGTTTAAATCTCCGAAGTCCACACAAATTCGATACGACCATTCTTCTTTCGATCGGCACTACGTTGGCTAGCTGAAGTCGGGTATTGTTCTTCACGGACAAATTTAGCGTACTATTAGCTTTTTAACTTCGGCTATGACTTGTTGTTCGATTTCTAGACGCATTCTTCCGGGACCTTGTCGGCTGGAACGCAGTAGGATCCACTCCTAGCTTATGGACTGCAACCTACGGAGCTAATCCTGGCATTTCATCGTAGCTCCAAGCAAAACGAGTCTTTAAATTCCATTAATAACTTGATTATTTCTTCGGAGTCTTCTTTATTGAGTAAGGAGCTAACAAAGGTAGGTCTAGGCTCTTCGCTAGTACCAAGTTAACTTCCGTTAACTCATCTATTGTAGATTTGATTTCTTCTTCGAATTACGGTGGAGCGTCTCCGATTTGTAAATCTTCGAGTTTGTCACGTAGTTTCCATGCGGTTTTCATTGGATTTGCAAGTGACAACCAAGCAAAATTCGGTATCGTCAGCCGACCCTACGTGCCGAATCCGAGTCCATACTTTGAATTGGGAGGACGGCGGAGTTATTCCATAACTTTTCAAAATGTTGTGATTGGCCTTTTGTCCATTGTCGAGGTAAGAAACCACGTTGAATTAAATTTTGAACACGGGGAGAGTACCACTCGAAAGGTAATTCCATTAATTCTGATGAAGTGACATCTTCGAATTGTACATTATTTTCAGTTTTGGAGGAAGAAGCACCACGGTAGAATTTGATCGGCTTTGCACAGTCACTACGTACCTCTTTGACCTCCATACCCTCGATCTTATTAGAATGGATCGGAGTTAGGGTCATAGTATGTACGTAGTGGTTAATCTTCTCGTACATTGATTTGTATTCTTCGTTCTTTTCATCTTCGAGGGAGATCTTGTATTGAGGCTTCTTTCGACTTATTGTTGCTGCTTCTTGCTTGATTTCTTTTTCTTCTTCAGAACTATCAACCCGATCGACATTGATGGTTGGTTTCTTCAGTCCAATTGTCCTAGTGTCTCTACCACGGCCTCGTCCCCGGCCTCGACCTCGGATGCGAGTTGTGGAGAAACCTTCACCATCTCGCGGAAGGGAGTGGTGAGTGGCTGTTGGACTAGAACTTCGGGTTCTTCGTTGTCTCGAACTTTCTTTGCTTCATTTGTTATGGTATCTCTGGAGAAGATTGTTTTCTTTGGCGGTGCATAATAAGCTGCATCTTCATGGATTCCAATTTCATGTACGGAGAATGGTTGTAAGTCTCCTTTGATGCCTTTGTTCCCCTCCATCGTAATATTTGATGCAGCGATGCGGAGATGATGGTACCATCCTGTTTTCATGTATCCGTGGTCGGCCCAGGTAGAGCGTTGAACGACGTTTCGAATCGATTATATGAAATTTTGCGGTTGTCTTTGCTAAATCACCGGTCTTCATCGATAGCGTTATTGACCCGAGGGCTCTTTCTCCTTTACGGTTGAATCCTCTTAATAACATTTTGTCGGCCTCGAGCTCGCGAGCATCAATTTCCAAGTATGCTAGTGTTCGAAGACTCATTATATTGATTGATGCTCCTGGATCCACCAAAACTGCGGAGAGCGTAAACTTCCCGATTGTAAGCCGAAATGTACAACGGTCGGTTGTGATCTGCTCGTCCCAAGTAGTAGGTCATTGTACGTGAAGGTAACACCTCGTCGTTCCTTTAACGAGCAAACCTCATCCAAGGAATCTCCGGCCATTTGAGCTAAGCGAATTTCCGGATCAAGTAAGGCCTTGATCAGAGCTTCTCTCATCTCCTTTGATAAGATGAGAGCATCGTAAATGCTCAGTTTAGCCGGTAGTTTCCTAAGATGGGCTAGCACGTTGTAGTCCACTTTGTTCTCCTGCGTCTCGGCTTCTTCTCGAATGGGTATGTCTTCTGCTGGGGTTGGTCCTTCTTGAACAACCACCTGCTTTCCTTTGTCTTTTGGACCCATTCTTGGAGGTAGAACTTTTCCACTTCTCAAGTTGACTTCGTAATTTCTTCGAATCTAGCGTTGAGTTTGCTGGTGTCTCCTCTCGAATCGGAATGACGTGGCTCTTCCGGATTATCTTCAAAATCTGAAGGCTCTAACTCTATCGTAACTGGAGCTCCTCGAAACTCACAGATAGATTCGTTGCTTGTTGAACTCTCGTAGCCTCCTTGATGGATGCCTTCTTCGTCATTTTGATCGTCGAGATCATGTATGATTTGAGAATTGTTGTTGGTATCGAAATCGACGCCGGATTGTCGCTAGTTACGTAATCGTTAGAAACGAGTCAAACGTAGCCGACGCCATCACCCTTATCATTATATGATGTCACCGAAGTGAGCGGATAATCATACAAAATCGAGAGGTTCGAGGGATTTCTCCCCGAATCGGAAACAACTATCCTAGGATAGCGGCCCACTAGTCTAGCCTTAGGAATCTCGGTCCCCTCTTCTTCGTCGATTTTCTTCTTCTCTTCGATTGTCTCCTGTCGAGGTGGTTCTTCTATCGCAAGTGATAGTACGGCTTAACGGGTCTCGAACTACGATTTGAAGCTCGCACCGAAGCGGTTCGGATGTTGTCTAAAATCTTCTTCGAAGATCTCGTCCGAGCGGTGGTCCATCCATCGTCGGTTGCATAGGGATCCATCGGGATGACGGGATCGGTTGAGATAACATTGACGGAACCTCCTTTACGGGGTTCCTTCATGTACTCCTTCGGGATTGTTATATTTCCTTTCCGAAGGTTGTCGTTGAGCCGACTTTTGAAGGTAATGCGGTCTTCTATCTTGTGCCCGAGCATCCGATGGTAGGGGCAAAAGTTGGGATCACCTTTCTTGTTGACTTCCTCTGGTCTTTTGGGCTCGGCAGCGTGGAAATCTGGAGTTTTTATTAAGCTACGGAACATCTTTGGTGCTTGCTTCATTTTTGAACGGATATTCTCTGCTCGAAGCTCCTTCGATGTACGTTGCGGACGAGACGGTTGTTCATACTGCGGAGACGATCGATAGCTGGACCGGGGTTCTTGGTAATTCTGTTGTGGTTCTTTGCGGCCGTTCTGGTGGTATTTGCATTGGTTGCTTGCCTTTGTCAACTGCTGCAACGACCCCAGATTTCTTTTCGAAAGTCTTCACCGGCTTCTGCTTGTCCGTCTTGTCGGCAAAACTTAATTGCTTCGCCTCTTCTTGCAAGCTTCCGGCCTTGCTTAACAACTTCTCAAAAGTCTTAATAGTGAATCCCTTGAGGAGAAGTGCTTTATCGGGCCGTGAATGCTTTTAAGCAAGATGCCGATTGCATGTTGTTCTTGCGGTTGTGGTTCACACTTCATACTTAAATTTCTCCATCGAAGTATGTAATCCACTAGAGTTTCATTCGGCCTTTGTTTCTCTGCCACTAAATCACCTATAGTGATGTGGTCTTGAGCTCCGACAAATCGCTTAATGAAGAGGCTCTCTAGCTACGAGAATGTCTTTACGGATCCAGTTGGGTAATTCGCATACCGGTCGAAGGCGATTCTCGACGGTCTGCTAACGAAGCTGTCGGAAGAGTAGCGCATCGCTCCGCCAGGCATTGCAACAAGCCGGCACGAAAGTGTGCAACATGCTTGTCGGGGATTCCCGGTTCCGTCGAAGGTCTTAAACGGAGGTGGTACGAAGCCCTTCGGGTATTGGACGGCGTCGAATTCTTCCGGGTAAGGTCTACCCGTCCGAATAGATGTCCCGTTCTTCGATTGTGCTTAGGGCTTCTCGCACTTGCTTTGCTACCAAGTTCTTGATATCCTTTTCGGGGATCATACTTTGTGTTGTATCCTTTTCGATTGAGTCATCCCCATTGACGGATGTAATCTCCTTTCCTCCGTCTACGATGTGAATGACTTCAGGGGTGTCTCTCATGTGGTTGTACTTGACTTTGGAGAGTGGCTAGAGCTACGGCCATCTCTTCCATCCTCTTCGCCATTTGAGCGATCGTGTCGTCCTTTTCCCGAGGCTGTCTCTTCATCGGTTCCGGCTCCTCTCTTTACGCGACTGCGGGAGCACCTTGAGAAGCTGATGAAGCTCGTGTCTCAACCATGTTGATTTCGCATATTCGTTGTCCATGAATTCCGATGAGTCGATCTCATCTCCGAACTTTTCTTCTCTTTCTTTTGCCGACCGTCGGATGTCGGTTCTCAGCTTTTCCATGGCATCTTCTAGCGGAGCTTTACGTGTATCTTTGTGGTTGTCATGCGATGGTTGCGGGTCCTTTTTCACGAGTCCCCTTCATCGCGGTAGCACTTTCTTCGATTCCGGCCTCACGGCGAGACTTTCTTTCTCGAGCTGCTCGTTTCGGTCTCAGCTGCCCGTAGTGGGACGCCACACCATCCTTCTAGCGGCGAGAAGGTCTATGACCGGATGGTCCATCGGCCAAATGCTTGGAAGGTGGTATCCTCCCTAATCCGTAACCCCGATACTACGACAGGCGGGCTAGCCTTCATTCTCTTGCTTGGCTTTTCTATCATGACGGCGGGTTCTACTCGGGGCCCAAGACGGGATTTGACCGGCACCCGCCCTATTCTTCGTAGAATTTCCGACACGGGGCAGTTTTCCTTCTTCGCTAGCTTTTCTACCAAAGTTTGCAGTCGAGCAAACGGCGTAGTTCTGATTCTTTTCTTGCGGCTATCGTTGTAGTATGCGGGCTGTGGTAATATGGCAGCAATCTTGCGAACATTCTCCTCATCCTCTGCGGCGGAGAGGGGATGGAACCTCGCTTCCTCCCAAAAGTGGTATGTAGTCGAGTCGTGGTGTATATTACGGTAGCGGTGTATATTACGGTAACTACGGAATTTCCTCGGGAAGGCAATCTCGGCAGCTACGGCTTCCCGGCGATCCTTCTATTTCTATTTCTTCTTTGGGTCTTTGTCGGCGAAGGAATCTTCGAACTGGACCCGATTTCGAAGACGGAAGGTCTTACGGGAAGATCCGTACCCTCCACGGTAACGGGTTTATCATAGTTACGGATTCCTTTCCCCTTTGATTTGGCGGAAGTCGGGGTAGGTGCGGAAACAACTAGACCGGTGGGGGTAGTGAGAACGGTCCTCTGCGGACGGCGGTACTCCTCCTAGTCGGGACCCTTTGCGGGGAGGAAACTCTTGGGTCGACCTAAGGTTGAACTCGAGCGAGTGGTTCCTCGGCTTCGGATACCTTGTTTGTCGGTGCAAAGAGGGAGACGTCGGTGACTTTGACGTTCGTGTTTTCAAATCCTCGTCCGAATCGGATGACCCCATTGTCGGGCGGTTCATCCTTATAGACGGCGAAGTCCGGTCCGTTGGTGAAGGAGAAAATCGGTTTCGGGGCTTCCATTTCCGCAAGGTAGATTCTGGTTGTCAGTCCCAAGTTATGCTTCTTTTCTTTAGGACGAAAAGAAAGGAATTGAAAAGAGTCCGAACTCATTCTTTGTTCATGTATTTATAAAAAAGAATCATTTGTTAAAAGAATCACTTATTAGAGAGTTTGTTTATTCAGAACGGAATGTTCAAAGGTGTAGAGAAGGTAAGGAATCCGATTCGAAAGGAAAAGAAAGTCTTAAGCAAGACTTCCCGACTCGAAGGATCATTCCTAAACTAACACCTATTGGGGGTCCACCCCACCTCGAAATGAGGTAAAAGGATCTCGGAACCTCTCTGTTTAGGGGTGTCTAAACGAGTGGCTCCTAAATCCGAGAGAATGTTGGCTATACTTGTTCAAGATAGAAATGAACATAGTATTCCAACGGAAAGAAGGAGTAGTTTGATCCATTAGGGACATGGATACACTACCGATTTTTGAAAGCGAAATTATTTGATTATAATGGAGAGAGGAATATTCCCCAGCGGAGTCGCCGAAATCTCGTCGGCATATTTTTAGGTCGTGTTTTATTTTGAAGAGGGTCGCCTAACGTAATCTGTCGGCGAATTTTTAATTTAATTAAAATAAATAATTTGAAAAGTAGTATTTGATTTTGAAAATAATTTTAAATTTGAAGGTTTTAAGATATGAAATTAAACCGATCTCACATCCCAAATAGTTTATATAAACGAGCACCGCACCACAAACCGTGTATCTATCCCTAAGGATAGACACATTGCTTGATGGTGGGGCTTGATTAAATAAACTAGAAGATTAGTGACATCCGTTTGGTGCCGCGAACCGATTTTATAAGCCGACAAGTTTCCACGCTTAATATGAAAACATTAAACGGGGTTTATATTACTCAGGTTCTTTAAAATTCCTTATAAGGGCAAGCCCCTATAGTTAATTACATCTTAAGTGACGGGAATCACCTAAGAAAACTCTCGATAATAATCAATGATTCTCGCTCTCAAGAATTTCAAAGTTTAAGGTTTTCGAAGATTGAACTTTGGAGTTTCAATAGGGAATGGATCAAATTTTTGGAACATTTTGTTTTGTGAATCCAAAGGAAGAAAGGTAGGAGAAATCAACTGATTCGAAGTGAACTTCGATAATTTCCCGACTATCCTATCGTTTGGCTTGAATTTAGGAAAGTCCTAATGTTTATTTGATATTTCAATCTTGCCGATTTCAATTAATTAGGGCTTATATTTGTATGATAAAATCAAACAAATAGCTTTAGAAGATGTGAGGGTTTATTGTCGTATCGGACGACTACCTCGAAATCCTAAGACCGGTTAGGGCTTAATTTGCAATGCAAATGCCTAACGAAGAGTTGAGGATTTATGTTGCACTAGGCAAGCTACCTCGAAGTCCTATGGCTTGGTTGTTTTAATTCTAGGAAAGTTTTGTTGAAGTAGACTCGGGTTTTGCCGATGACGATGGTCGTGCTTCGCCCACCATGCTCCGAGCTCCTTGTTGTTGCGGAGGTTTAGTTTTAGAAATCATAAATCGGGAGTTGAGGAAAGTGTTTTGGTTTAGAGAAGTCTTAATTTCCAAGTGTTTTTTTTTATTTTGATTAAAACAAATCTTAAAGTTGATTATAACGACACCGGTTAAGATCCCACGGTTCCATCCTTCCGGCATCATTATTTTTATCGGATTCACTTAGTCCGGATGAATTTGCTAAACTCAATTGAATGAGTTCCACACTTTCATTTAGACCGTGGAAATCCCGTTAGCAACACGTAGGTTACATCATCCGAGGTATTCCCGATCATCCAACAGGACGTTTTAATTTAGTTGCAATTGTAGTTTTGTGTTCTGTTTGTGATTAAATTTTGAGTTGTTTTATATTTTGAAATGTTGTGGCGGTGAATTTTATCTTGCAATGACTTTTAACTTAGTTTTGGTTTCAGTTTTAGGGTGCTATCCTAAAGGTGTGAGTTTTCATGCAACAGTTGTTTTATCATGCAAGAAAAGTAAAGTGCATTTGCAATAAAGTAAATTGCAATAATGTAAATTGCAAGAAAGTAAATTGCAATAAAATAAAAGCGTACCTGGAGGGTCTTCCCGTCATCCCAAGCTACACTCAAAACACAATTAGAATATTTAAGCAAGTTCCTAGGTAAAGCTAAGGGAAAGGTTATGGTTTTCTACCAAATTCCTAATCCTATAGCTTAGTCATTTCCTATGACGTCTGGGTTCTTTGTGTTTTTGTTTAAGGACGATTTTCTTCATCAAAGAATAATCAAATTCAATTGTTCTTATAAATATCCTATCATATTGAGAAAGTGCTTAAGAAGGATCTTAAACATCTTTTCGATATTTCTAGGATTGTTTTAAGTCCAAATGAATTTAATTATATAAATGAATCGATCGTCCAGAGGTTTTCAAGTCTTGTTAACTTGCTTCGGTGAACTAGGACATTTGAATATCCTATGAGTGAGATAACACTTCATTTGATGTTTCATTTAGGAGTTATAATAATCAAAGCTTTCGAGGGTAAATTAGTATTCAAATGATTTGATTTAAGTTAAAGGGTTTAAATTTGGAATAGTGTTCGAGTTGCTTTATATTTAGTTTAATTTAATTTAATTTGATTTGATGTTTAATTAATTTGATTTGATTTAATTTAATTTAATTATTTAATTTAATTTAATTTAATTTAATTTAATTTAATTATTTAATTTAATTTAATTATTTAATTTAATTTAATTTTAATTATTTAATTTAATTTAATTTAATTGTTTAATTTAATTTAATTTAATTGTTTAATTTAATTTAATTTAATTATTAAATTTAATTTAATCTTAATTTAATTTATCTTTAATTTACTTTATTTTTAATTTTAATTGAAATTTCAAAAGAGTTTAATAATTTAATTAAGTCTTTTAATATTTTAAATTTGAGTTATCATTTTAATTAAAAATTGAGTATTAGTTGATATAATTGATTTAGGGATTTTTAAATTAAAGAATAAATCTCTTCCTAATAAAGATCCCTTATTTTAATAATTCCAATTTTATTATTCTTCCAAATTTAATCTATTATTTAATTAAAGTTTAATCATTTTAAAATTATTTAATGGGTTTCTACCCTTTAATTATTTAAATTTCAACCATCCAAATCAGATTAGGATCAAATATTTTACTTGTTGACTTTTTATTAAACCTAAAGTTTTAATTAAGGGTTAAAAGTTTAATTACCATTTTACCCTTTAAGCTTAATAATTTCATAACTCATTAAATTGAATTCAAATGAACTTGAAATTTTTATGTGACTTCACTCATATGTCAATAAAGACATGAGAGGAGAAAATGTGATTTTTCTGTATTTAATTTATTTATATAATTATTTTTGGTGGAAAATAGAGATTTTCAAGGAAAATTTGATAACATGACCAAGGGAAAGTTTCTGTCCTTAAGAAAATTAGGGGACATTCCTAATGACCAGAGAAGCACTTGGACCAATTTTGGTGATTTTTTGAATTATATTATTTTTATTATAATTATTTTGAGTTTTGGAGTGTTAATTAATTTAAAAATAAAATAAATGTTGAAAAATGGATTTTATATTTTTCAAAAATCTCTCTGATATCAAGGAAACCAGAGAATCAAATTTTGCAATTTTCTGATTTTTCTATGATTTATAATAATTATTTTAGTGAAAATGCTAGAAAATACACTTTTTTTAATTTTAAAATTACCCTAGGGCTTTAAAATTTAATATCTCACTAAATAGACTTAGGAAAAATGTGGGATTTGTTCCTAAGTGATTAAAATTCAAAATGTGACATTTTGGTGAATTTTATTATTTTTGTGATTTTTATTATTTTTTAATTATTAAAAATATTAAAATATTATTAAAAATCAACTTTTTTAGAAAATTGAAATTTTAATTTTCTTAGGTTCCCCTGATATCAGAGAGGCTCCAAAACCAATTTGGTGAATTTTTAAAAAGTATTTTAAAAGTTATGAATTTTTAAAGTTTAAAATGGCTAAGTGGCTTAATCAACCCAATTAGTGGGGTTAACCAAGTCCAATTGACTTCAAATTTTTATGGTGGATTCCTCTGATCCTAAAGGTCAGTGGAGAATTGATTTCAAGTCAATTTGATACCTGGTTAACTCTAATTAATTAAAGACCTATTTTGGGTGTTTAAGCCAATTAGGGTTAATCCGAGTGAATTAACTCAAGTCCTATTTTTCCTAGGGTTCTCTGGTCATAAGGAACATCACCAAATTTTCCTAGAATTTATTTCACAACATGCTAATTTTTGGAATTAAAATACTCAAAACAGCAACATGCATTTGAAAAATAAATAACTTTTCACAGAGATGGCCTCGACCTTGGAAAATTCGGGGAATGTTCCCAAGTTCAGAGGCTTCAAAGCCCTATGGTCTCATGCCATGGTGAATTGTATACATGCATGGAGAATTAAATGTATGCAGAGAGTAAATAAATCATAAAAAATAAAATACTTAATGAAATTAAGTGATTTCTTTTTCACATTATTCTCCTCTCGTTCACTCGAGCGAGAGGGTATTTTTATTTTATTTTTGTGATTTTTCTACACAAAGATATGGATTTTTGAAGTTTAGGGAATTAAATAAATAAGAAAATACCCTAATTTTCTATTTATCCACGCGGCGCCGGCGAAACCTCGGCAGCTCCGAACGCACACGCGTCGCGCTCCCATTCGACGCCGCCACCCGAGTCGGCCGGCCGGGCCCCGCGGTTCTCGTACCGTCTCCTCGGTCCGACGCAATCCCGGCCGTCCGTGCGCGCGTGTATCGAATGGACGGCATCCGTTCATCGTCCCCAAGTGTTCTCACCCGAGAGCCGTCCACACTAAATCCACTAAGATCTCACTCGATTCTCGATGGATTTTCATGTTCTTATGCTCTATGGATTCGTCTTGAAGAGACGAACACATCTATACGGCTAACATGCATTGGAACTAAGGCATTTGAAATAGAGAATCTCCGAAGCTCGGGATGAAGAGTTAGCTCATACCTTGGCTCGGAGAAGTGTGGCTTCAATCCGAGAGTTGTTGCACCTTCGATTGGGTCCTAGCAAGCTCCGGATGAAGTCTCCCGGTCCGGTGAATTGTCCGGATATGATTTCGACCAAGCCCGATCACAAAGCTTGGAGGTCGGAGCAACCGGGTGGCTCCGGAGATGGGGCTTTTAGTGGTGGACACCTTCCCTTGGTCCGGTGAAGGTGTAGAACCAATCGATTTGGGAATTGGCTCACTCGTGGAGAAGTGTCCTGGTTTTGGGCTAAAGTTTGAGCTCGAAATTGGGCTCGGCTAGAAGGAATTGGGTGGAATTCGGTGGGGATCGAGTGCTCTATGTGTAGAGAGTGATGCGGAGTGATTTTGGCGAGTTTCCTTAAGGTTTTTTTTTTAGCTCTCTCATGGCCGAGAGGGGTGGAGTTTAAATAGGAGAGGGTGGAAGGCCTCTCGCAGGGAGTTAGGGCTTGGGATCGAGCCTGCTGCGGTGAGGAGAAGATCGGCCATGGTGACCACTAGGCATGGGGCGGCTCGGCAAGTGAGAATTTCAATGTTGGCTCACATGTGAGCTCTCGGCCATGGTGTTTTCCGGCGGCACAGTGGCCGGCCGGCCGAGCAATGGTCACCATCTTGGTCGGGTGGGTCGTAGTGGGGTTTAGTGTAGGCAATCGAGGTTTGACATGTGTAAAGGAGTTTGATTTAAATGGAATGGGAGAAGGCTCACTTTGGCTTGGTTTGGGTCAACCCACCATTTTGGGCTTGGTGCACCCTTCCAAGCTCGATTTTGAGCTGAGGGAATCATTTAGGTCGGCTTAGAAGGAATGGTGAAGTCTCCATCCATGATGAGGTGGCTAAACATGGTTTAGTGTGTGACATGATTAAGGTAAAAAAGGTTAAAGGAGGTTTAAGAAAGAACCCCCTCTTCTTGCCATAAATGGACTAATGACAAGTCAAAGCCCTCATGGCTTCATGTGGCTTGAGAATGGCTTGTTCATGGCTTCATTTGGCTTGGGAAAAGGTTGATTTGTTTCATGAAAAGGGTTTTAAGAATTTTGGATGTTTTGATGGAAATTTGTATGAAACTTGATTTGGAATAATTTGATGGTGACTTTAGGACTTAGGTAATGGATTTAGTTAAATGGATGACAAATGGAGATGTCATGTGGGCTTTAGGGTAGATTTGGGCTTTTGAATTTTGAAGGAAATGGGCTTTTAAGAAGGTTTAAGGGAAGTGGGCTTTTAAGTTTAAGGATGTGTTCATGGATGGGAATTTTTGTAGAAGTTTGGGCCAAATAGTTGTTGGTTTTGGTTTAGGGATGTTTCATGAATAACTTGAAGCAAATTTGGGGTAGTTTGGGCTTGAATTGGATTGAATTTGGGTTTATTTGGTAAATGGGCCAATGTAGGTCAAATTGGGCTAACTTGGGCCAATGTTGGGCTAGGGTTGAAATTGATGTAAAATAAATGTTAAGAAATGTTTATGGGAGTGTTTCAAAGAGGTTTTGGCTTTGGTTGGGTCTTAATTTTGAGGTTTGGGCCTATTTGGGTTAGATTTGGGTTTAGGTCGAAATTGGGCTTTTTGATTTTGGGTTGAATTTGAGTGGGGTTTGGGTCAAAATCTTGAGCAAATCATGTTAGTGTTTTGTTTATGAGGATGTTAAGGAAGGTTTAGAAAAGATTTGGGGTTAATTGGAGTTGAATTGGGTTAGTTTGGGCTAAGTTTGGGTCATGGGTCCAAATTTGGGCTTTAAGGCCCAAAGTGAAATTGGATCCAAATGTCAATCAAATTGGACTTGGATTTGGTCTAAATTGGTATTGGGAATGTTGAATTGAAGTTTAGAATTGAATTGGACCAAAATTGGGGTCAATTGGGTAGGTTTGGTTTGACATTGGGTCCACTTTGGGTTAAAATGGGTCAATTTGGGGGTTTTGACAAAAGTAGGGTAAATTGACAAAATTGGCCCATGGTGTAGTTGGACAAAATGAAATTGGGAATATTTGGGATTTTCTGGAATTTTCTGGGAATTTTCTGAATTTTTGGATTTTTAGGCCAAGAAGGGTATTTTGGGTATTTGGAGGGTATTGGGGGGTATTTTTGGAATTTTTGGTATTTTTGGGTATGGATGATCAATTTGAGTGATGTGGAGGTGTTTGGGATTGATTTTGGAAAATTTTAGGTAATTTGGAAATTTTGCAAAAATTTGGGTAATTTCGAAAGGTTTTGGGTAGGTTTAGTAGGTGTAGGGTCCGGGGGTCAAAAATTGAAAATTTGGGAAATTGAAGATTGAGTGAATTTAGGTGGAAAGAAATCATTTTGGTTGAGCCATGAAGCCATTTCAAGCCCATATGAGCCATGAAAGGACTCATTTGAGGCATTCATCTATGTTGTTCACTAACCCTCTTGCCCAAGGGCTTAGGGGTTAAGGACCATCCATGTGAATCACCTACATGAGTCGGGAGGTCAAGTTGGGTATGGGTGTGGTTTTAGGAAGTGTGTGGAAATGTAGTGTGTAAGTGTAATGTATGTCAGCCCCTTCACTGCGACCGGGCCACCTGGGGCGGTCCTAAGGCCGAAGAATCCCATAGGAACTCATCCTTTAAACTTCCACATTTGATTTCAACCCTCTAGGTGATTAGGGGTCTATAGTCGAGTTTGTGGAGTTTGCGGGGAGTTTAGAAGTGGTTTGAATTTCTAAAAGGCGGGTCCCAATTCTAGTCCTCTAAGATAGTCAAAGGAAAAGCCTAAGGCTAGATCCTAAGCACTAAAAAGAAGAAAGGAAGACCTCATCAAAAATGAGGTCAACAGAGACGTTACAGCCCCGTGTTTCTGCTAAGTTACGTCTGGGGAAACGTGTAGTTACATCTACAGATCATATCTTCACCACCCATCAGAAAGTCACAGGACGCCAACCTGCAAAATCTCGTCTTGGACCAAGGATAGTTCCTTCAATTGGATCACAGGAAGTTTTGTTCCGAAAGGAGACTTCCGAGGAACGATAAAGGGTTGTCTACTATAGTATCCGGTTCTCGTACTGTGGAGCACACCACTTCTAGATGTGTTAGTGCTTTTAATAAACCATTTGATTTTAAAGCACCAACGCTAAAGAAAATGGTGTGGCAACCTAAGGCTATCGAACCAATACCTACGGAGAAGCCCAAAGTCAATTACAAGAAGAATGATTCTAGTCCCGAGAGGATAATTGGTACTCCGAAGCCGCCGCATAAGGGGTTAGTTGTCGACACCCCATGCGGATTCAACGTATAAAGTGAATTTAATTGAAGTTAAATTGGAAAGGTCGAGAGAAGACATTCAACAGCTTGTCTAAGGAAAGGAAAGAAGAATCGAACGATGAGGAAGATTCGACTGGATTACATGGATGAAGATTTTGCCGAAATAAATATGGTCGAAACCGCAGCATTTTCAAATATACGAGAAGCCCCGCATCAAATTCACGAAGGGAATATTATTGAAACATTACTAGGAGTTATTCGAGATAAAGATGAAATAATCGAACGGTTGGAAAGAAAGACAGAAGAAATGATGGTTGCAATTATGACTTTACAAAGTCAACCTCGTACTCCAATAAGTGGTTCCCGCCGAGATAAATTAACTCGTAAATAATCCGCATTCCCGATAATAATAAAGAATCTTCCAATAATAATGAAGAGCAGCCCATGAAAAAATTCTCGTTCCAGCTACCATGCCGTAAAAGGATATCAAAAGCTTACTGCAACAACAGCGAGAGAAGCCTTGGCACAATCTAAAGTGAGGATCGTTAATTCGAAGGGTAGACCTTATCCCGAAGAATTCGATGCCGTTCAATACCCCAAAAGCTTCGTACCACCTTCGTTTAAAACTTTTGATCGAACAGGAAATCCACGACAACATGTCGCGCATTTTCGAGCCGCTTGTTGTAATGCAGGAGGAAATGATGCACTATTGTTCCGACAACCTGCGAGTAGCCTCTCGTGTGTCGCATTTGATCGGGTATGCCGAATTACCGAACGGATCGGTCAAGACTTTCGCGAAATAGAAAATCTTTTCGTTAAACGGTTTGTCTGAGCTCAACACCATATCACCGTCAGTGATCTCGTGGGTCGAGAAACAAAAACCGGACGAAACATTGGTGGAATACATTCTACGATGGAGGAATCCGAGCATGAAGTGCGAACCTCGCTTCCAAGAACAACACGCAATTGAAATTTTATCAAGAGTATTCATGGATCGGAGTGGCATTCCTCCTTAAAGGTTTTACGATCAAGAAATTCGAGAAATTGCTCAAGAAAAGCCGCAAGTCTACAAGAAGAAGCAAAACAACTCGGTTTTATCGAAAAGACCAAGCAAACAAAACCAATGAAAGCTTTCAAAAGAAATCGCGATCGTCGCAACTATTGATAAAGGCAAACAACCGATACAAATAAAGATGTAACAACCTCGACAGCACTCATCAATCTCTTCAACAAGATAATTCACAGCCTTCACAACGAGAGACCTCCAATGAACGAGAGACCAACTTTGTCTTTAGCAGTAACGATTAAGTAGGTATATTCTTTCAAAGATGAAGCATGCAGCAAGATGTTTCGAATTTGTTAAGAAAGCGAATTCAAACCGCCCGAACCTAAGAAACCCGAAGAGGTTGATAAGAAGGATCATCCGCTATATCGCCCATACCAACGAACGATCGGACATACCGTAGAGAACTTCTTGTTTTCAAGAACCGGCCGAGAATAATCTCATGAAAGGGAACATAACGATCCCGAAAGAGTATACGAGAGAACCCCGAAAAAGGTTCAATCAATACAATCTCGGTCGATCCTATTGTTCCAATCGATCCATATACAACCGATGATTGGGTGGAGTACAGCATGGACTAAATCTTCAAAGAAAATATCGAATCGTCTCCGCAATGCTTCAACACAAGCCGTAATTCAAGATCCAGTAGCCTCGTTGAACCTGAGTGTTATCGGTTGAGCAGCTAAGATAAATCTCAAGAGAAGAATGAGCAAGTTATGGAAGATAAGATTGAAAAGTCACTCGTAAGATAAGAGTCATGGTCCGAGATTAGTTGTTACTGGATTTGGGAGAGAAATCTCTCAAACCGTCGACTTTCGTATGATTTCTTCTTCGCTCCACCAGAGCACGTAATACCATGAAATTTGATTTCGGCTACGTTTTCGCCGTTTCGTTGGTGATGTGGTTGACAATAACCAACCTAATTCTGATATTAATTTCAATCATGATAACAATTCTCAAATCGTACAGAACACTGATATGTGCAATGATGATCCGTAAAGAGATATAGATAATGACACGCTTGTTGGATGGAAGATGAAACATTTATTCTAGAGTTTCAAGGATCACCAACTGCAATAGAGCTAGAATTTTCTCGATTCGAAGAGGTCTTCAAAGAGTCAGCCTACTCCAATTTCCGAGGTTACAACTTCTGAATTAATTCCAGCACTCGAAGAGATAAACAAAATAAATTCCGAGAAGTGGAAAGATATTACCCCCGAGAGTGGGTCCGAAGGATAAAGGAAAGCAAATGATGATCCGGCTCCACCAATCGATGAAGTGCTTGTTCAAAAATAAAATGAAAAGCCAAACAAGAGAAGTGGATTATAATGTATTAGCACATCTTAGGAAGTTACCAGCCGAAGTTGAGTATATACGATGCTCCGATCTTATCAAAGGAGACGAGAGAAGCTCCGGTGAAAGCTTCGCTCGATCCAGACATCCGTTCGGCTCGCACCACCGGTGATTCCTCGGATGAGGCTCCGCACATCGAGGGAAACGTACAAAGATAACTTTTGCAGATGATGATTTATCGCTCGGCAACCGCCGATCATAATCGCCCGCCGTATATTTCCGTCAACATTGGTAATGCTATGCTATCTAGAGTGTTAGTGGATCCGGGAGCATCCATTAATATAATGAACCCGAGAACACTAGCATACTGGATATCGATGCAAGACAGATCACCGATAGGATGATGTTAAGGGGTTTTAACCAAAAAGGAGAAAGAGCTTCGGGATCGATAACTCTACCGTCGAGAATCAGTGAATTGACAACAACCGCAAAATTCCATATCATCGACTCGAAACATCATTTAATGCTCTTCCGGGCCGACCTCGGATTCACGAAAACAGTATCGGTTCCCTCATCACTACATCAATGTCAAAGTAATCGTCGTGAAGGACAAGAATATTGTATAAAAGGAGATTTACAACCGTTTTCTATTCATGAAATAGGTATTCATGAAGATGCCGCTTACTACACTCCTCCGAAAAGGACCGTTTTATCTCGAGATGTTGTTGCAAATAGAACGAAAATCCGTAAAGCGCACAAAGACAAGATTTTTCAACTGCCACTTCAACAATCTCGTATCACCCCTCTACAACGAGAGGGTGAGAGTTTCTCCAAAACTCGCATCCGAGGTCGAGGCCGGGGACGAGGTCAAGAAAGGAACGATAGTGGTTGTTGAATCGAAGAATCCTGCTTATCAACATTGATCTGGAAGACAGCTCCGAAGATGAAAAAATTAAGAAAGTTGCAATGACAATCAACCAAAGAAGACCTCAAGCTCCAAATCAGATTAGAAGATGAAGAAAAGCGCGAACATAGTTCAATGTACGATCGAATCAATCGATATGTACAATCTATGGCCCTTACCCCAATTTATACTCATAAAATCGAGGGTTCGACGGTCAAAGAAGTACACATAGTGCTGGCGGAAAACCAATAAAGTTTCACCGTGGCTCGCATCTTCTAGTTCCGAAACTAATGTAAAACTAGAAAACGATCTTTCTTCGAATTAATGGAATCGCCCGTCGAATGGTATTCTCATTGTGTTCAAAATCTCTGACAACATGGAATGGTACCCAAACAATGGTCAAAAGAACAATCGCATTATTTTGAAAAACTTTGGAATAATAACAATCGTACATTCAATTCTAAACAAGGTCTCGGGTTCTAAGCATCGTAGGACCGAATGATGATGTGGAATTTTGCCTCGTTGTTTCCAATGGACAAAATGAAAAATGCTTGGAGACTTTGGATAATTATGAAGATTCTCAATCGATGATGCTCCACCAGCAGTTTGAAGAAGAGATTAAATCAACGTAGACGAGCCGAAAGAGGTTAACTTAGGGACCGAAGAGGAACCAAGGCCAACCTTCATTAGCTCTCTCACTTAATGAAGAAGAAGCCACGGAACATTATTAAGTTGTTGATCGAATTTAAAGATTGCTTTGCTTCGGAGTTATAATGAGATGCCGTGATTACGCATCGGATGTGGCAAGACATAAATTGGGTTTAGATTCTCGCGGTAGCTCCGCTAAGCAAGCTCCAAGAAGGATGCGCTCGGATATCGAACAAAAAGTCATAACGGAAGTCAAAAGCTGATAGATGCCAAATTCGCACGAGAAGAGCAATATCCTACATGGCTTGCCAAAGCATAGTACCGGTTAAGAAAAAGAATGGTCAAATCCGAATTCCAGTGTATCTGTGGATTTAAATAAGGCATGTCCAAAAGATGAATTTCCACTTCCTATTCCAGAATTGATGGTTGATATCGCATCGTCTCATGCCATTTTTTCTTTTATGGATGGGTCGTCCGGTTATAATCAGATCAAGATGGCTCCGAAGATGAAAAGTTTACAGCTTTCAGAACGCCAATTGGAGCTATCGCTGTACAAGGCAATGCCTTTTGGGTTAAAGAATGCAGGAGCAACATATCAACGAGCAATGACCAGAATTTTTGATGATCTCATTCACAATCAAGTGGAATGTTATGTGGATGATTTGGTGATCAAAAGTAAACAGAAAGAAGATCATCTGTACGATTTGAGAATTGTTTTTGAACGGTTACGACGATTTAACCTTAAAATGAACCCTTTGAAGTGCGCATCTGGTGTGACTTCGTGAAATTTTTAGGTTCATTGCTCGTCACCGTGGGATTGAAATTGATCCAGAGAAAATAAAAGCGATTTTGGAAATGCCACCCCCTAAGAACTTAAAGCAATTACGATCTTTTCAAGGGAAGTTGGCATATCTAAGACGCTTTATTTCTAATTTGTCGTAGAAGGTGTCAACCTTTCTCCGCATCGACCACAAAAGATGCCAAGTTTACTTGGACGATAAATGTCAATATGCATTTGAAAGCATTAAACAATATCTAATGACACCTCCTCGTACTAGCTGCCCCGATCCTGTAAGCCTTCGATACTTTATACCGCGGCTTTAGACGACTCCCTTGGAGCTCTGCTGGCTCAGGTCAATGATGAGGGTAAAGAGAATGCTCTATATTACTTAAGTCGTCGTCTAATACCAGCGGAAGTAAAGTATCCACCAATCGAGAAGCATTGTCTGGCTTTAATTTTCGCAGTTCAGAAACTCCGGTACTACATGCTCTCTCACAAGGTCAATTTGATTTCAAAGTTTAATCCGTTGCAAACATTTGATAGCTCGACCGACGCTTTCCGAAGGTTAGCAAGATGGGCCATGATATTATTGCAATTGACATTACACTTTGTTCTGCTTCGAGCTATAAAGGGACGAGATTCTAGCAGATTTTCTTGCGGCGCATCCGTTACCAAATCGACTTCTCTTCTTAATGACGATCCACCGAGATGAACAAATAATGAATTTGGAAAATTCCAATACTCGACGTTGGGAATTTTATTTTGATGGAGCCTCTTCAACGACAAAAGAATAAAGAACTACAAACGGTAATACCCTGGTAAAGGCGAGAATCGGATTGATATTCATTACACCGTAACGAGGAATGTTGAGATATGCTTATCATTTAACGTAGCCATGTACGAACAATGAGGCGAATATGAAGCTCGATAATGTGATTACAACCGCAATTACTCCGGATATAACCGATATCAACATTTATGGAGATTCACAATTAATAATTCAACAGAGTTGCTGGCCAAGCATAAAATTTCGAAGCCCGCATTGGAACAAGCATCACCGTTATACAATGAAGTTGTTGAACAAATACCTAATGTGACACCGTACGTAATTCCGAGGGGAGAAAATGCTCTTCGCAGATGCTCTAGCTAAACTTGCTAAAGAATTTGCATGTCTACGATGGAAGATTCTATTGAAATAACAGTACAAGGACTTCAAGTTTTGTCTCAAATTGATACGGATACGATAAACAAATTAAACGAAGAACAAACAGTAGCGGCAGTTGCTGAAAACAAAGAAGATTGGCGTAAACTCTTTATAGAATATTTACAGGCTGGGAAACTACCAGATGATAAGTCAGCAGCTTATCAAATAAAGAAGAGAGCACTGTCATATGCTTTAATTGATAATGTTCTTTATCGAAGATCCTTCGATCAAATGTGGCCGAGATGCTTAAACAAAGACGGAAGCTCAAGAAATTGTAAAGGAGGTCCATTCGGGACTTTGTGGCGCTCATCAGTCAGGTCCTAAAATGAAAATGAAAATCAAAAGGCTAGGATACTACTGGCCTGCGATGATGATCGATTGTATGAAAATCGCCAAAAGTTGCCATCAATGTCAGATACATGGAGTGGTCTTACACCAACCCCCTAATGTGCTCCACCCGACGGTCGCGTCGTGGCCGTTCGAGTGTCGGGGCACAGATGTAAGTGGGTCCTATAGATCCTCCATCTTCAAAAGGACACCGATTTATCTTAAGCAGCCTACCGATTACTTTTCAAAGCGGGCGAGAGGCCGTACCGCTCGGAGAAGTGAAAGCGTATCATGTGTTACAATTCTTCAAGAATCGTGTCGTCTATCGTTTTGGCGTACCACATCACGAATAATTTCGTACAACGGGTCCGCTTTCAAGAGTACAAAAATTAATAATTCCGTCGAAGACACGGGATAGATCAGCGGTACTCTACAATATATTATCCTCGAGCGAACGGGCTGGCCGAGGCTTTTAATAAGACTCTCGTCCAAATTCTAAAGAAAATCTTGAATGAGAACAAGAGAAATTGGCACGAGCAGTTATTAGAAGCCTTATGGGCCTACCGAACAACGCTCAGAACTCCAACACAGTCTACTCCTTATGCCCTCGTGTACGGGTCCGAAGCCGTTCTTCCTTTAGAAGTGCAACTTCCGTCTCTCGTAATCGTCGTTGCCAAGCGAAATTACTACCGAAGAAAATGCTAAACTCCGTCCGGAAGAGCTGGAAAATTTGGAAGGAAGACGACTAATAGCACAACAAAATTTGGAATTATATCAAGCTAAAAATGATTCAAGCACATGATAAACCGATCCGCCCCAGACTTTCAAAGTCGGTGACCTTGTACTTGTTCTTAAGAGACCCATCCTCGCACATCGCAAGATAGAGGAAAGTTCGAACCAATCTGGGAAGGTCCATTTCCAGGTGGAGAAAGTTTACTACTGAAGGAGCAATACCGAGCTAGTGGACTCGTCAAGGGAAAGACCTATGCTCCCTATTGTTGACCTCATTTTCGGTGAGGTCTTCCCTTCTTCTTTTAGTGCTTAGGATCTAGCTCAGGCTTTTCCTTTCGACTATCTTGGGAGGACCGTAACTGGGACCCGCCTTTTAGAAATTTAAACCACTTCTAAACTCCCCGCAAACTCCACAAACTCGACTATAGACCCCTAATCACCTATGAGGGTCGAAATCAAATATGGAAGTTTAAAGGATGAGTTCCTATAGGACTCTTTGGCCTTAGGACTACCCCCGGCGGCCTGTCCGGTGAAGGGCCGACTTACACACACATTACACTTATACACTACACTTACACACTACATTTCCACACACCTCCTAAAACCACACCCATACCCAACTTGACCTCCCGACTCATGTAGGTGATTCACATGGATGGTCCTTAACCCCTAAGCCCTCGCTAAGAGTGTTAGTGAACAACATACATGAATGCCTCAACGAGTCCTTTCATGGCTCATATGGGCTTGAAATGGCTTCATGGCTCAACCAAAATGATTTCACCCCACTCAAATTCACCCAATCTTCAATTTCCCAAATTTTCAATTTTTGACCCCCGGACCCTACACCCGCTTAACCTACCCAAAACCCTCGAAATTACCCAAATTTTCGCAAAATTTCCAAATTACCTAAAATTCTTCAAAATTATTCCCAAACATCTCCACATCATTCAAATTGATCATCCATACCCAAAAATACCAAAGATTCCAAAAATACCCCCCAATACCCTCCAAATACCCTCCAAATACCCAAAATACCCTTCTTGGCCTAAAAATCCAAAAATTCAGAAAATTCCCAAAAAAATTCCAGAAAATCCTAAATATTCCCAATTTCATTTTGTCCAACTACACCATGGGCCAATTTTGTCAATTTACCCTACTTTTGTCAAAACCCCCAAATCACCCATTTTAACCCTAAGTGAACCCAATGTCAAACCAAACCTACCCAATTGACCCCAATTTTGGTCCAATTCAGTTCTAAACTTCAATTCAACATTCCCAATACCAATTTAGACCAAATCCAAGTCCAATTTGATTGACATTTGGATCCAATCTCACTTTTGGCCTTAAAGCCCAAATTTAGACCCATGACCCAAACTTAACCCAAACTCACCCAATTCAACTCCAATTAACCTCAAATCTTTTCTAAATCTTCCTTAACATTCCCACAAACAAAACCCTAACATGATTTGCCCAAAATTTGAACCCAAACCCCACTAAAATTCAACCCAAAATCAAAAAGTCCAATTTTGATCTAAACCCAAACCTAACCCAAATAGGCCCAAACCTCAAAATCAAAACCCAACCAAAGCTGAAACCTCTTTGAAACACTCCTATAAACATTTCTCAACATTTATTTTACATCAATTTCAACCCTAGCCCAACATTGGCCCAAGTTAGCCCAACTTGATCTACATTGGCCCATTTACCAAATAAACCCAAATCCAACCCAATTCAAGCCCAAACTACCCCAAATTTGCTTCAAGTTACTCATGACACATCCATGAGCTAAACCCAACAATTATTTGGCCCAACCTTTTACAAAAATTTTCATCCATGAACACATTCATAAACTTAAAAGCCCACTTCCCTTAAACCCTTCTAAAAGCCCATTTCCTTCAAAATTCAAAAGCCCAAATCTACCCTAAAGCTCACATGACATCTCCATTTGTCATCCATTTAATTAAATCCATTACCTAAGTCCTAAAATCATCATTGAATTATTCCAAATGAAGCTTCATCCAAATTCCCATCAAATTACCAAAAATTTCTTAAAACCCATTTTTATGAAATTGACTCAACTTTCCCCAAGCCAAAGACAAGCCATGCAAGCCATCTGACAAGCCACATGAAGCCATGGGAGGCTTGACATGTGACCATGCCATTAATGGTAAAAGGAGGGGCTCCTTTCCTAATCTATCATTAAGCCTTTTTTACCTTAAGCATGTCACACACTAAACCATGTTTAGCCACCTCATCATGGATAGAGACCACACCACTCTCTCTGGTCGACCCAACCGATCCTCTCGACCAAAATCAGAGCCATGGGGAGGTGAACCAAGCCCAAAAGGTGGGTTGACCCATTTGGACCCAAAATAGGCTCATCCCCCATTCCATTTCAATCCAACTCCTTTACACATGGCAATTGTCAATTGATTGCACAAACCTCCAGCCCTGACCCACCTGACCAAGATGGTGACCATTGCCTGGCCGGCCGGCCACCAGACCGCCGAAAAACACCATGGCCGAGAGCTCACATGTGAGCCAACATTGAAATTCTCACTTCGCCGAGCCGCCCCATCCCTAGTGGTCACCATGGCCGATCTTCTCCTCACCGTAGCAGACTCGATCCCAAGCCCTAACTCTCCCTGGGAGGCCCTCCACCCTCTCCTATTTAAACTCCACCCCTCTCGGCCATGAGAGGAGCGAAGCACAAACCTTGCCAAAACTCTGCCAAAATTGTTCCAGACCATTCTCCATCCTTAGAGCACTTGATCCCCATGAAATTCCCCTCGCCATTTCTCCTCCGAAAGCTCAATTTCGCAGTCGAAATTCCACCCAAAACCAGGACACTTCTCCACAGCCGAGCCAATTCTCAAATCGATTGGCTCTACACCTTCACTCGTACCAAGGGAAGGTGTCCACCATCAAAAGCCCCATCTCCGAGCCACCCAGTTGCTCCAACCTCCAAGCTTTGTGATCGGGCTTGGTCGAAATCATATCCAGTACAATTCACTGCATCAGAGACTTCATCCGGAGCTTGCTGAGACCCAATCGAAGGTGCAACAACTCTCGATTGAAGCCACACTTCTCTGAGCCAAGGTATGAGCTAACTCTTCATCCCGAGCTTCTGAAGATTCTCTATTTCAAATGCCTTAGTTTCAATGCATGTTAGCCGTATAGATGTGTTCGTCTCTTCAAGACGAATCCATAGAGTATAAGAACGTAAAAATCCATCGAGAATCGAGTGAGATCTTAGGGATTTAGTGTGGACGGCTCTCGGGTGAGAACACTCGGGGACGATGAACGGATGCCGTCCATTCAATACACGCGCTGACGAACGGCTCGCGATGACGCTCGGACCAGAAACGGTGCGAGAACCGCGGGCCCGGCTGCCGACTCGCATGGCGGCGCCCAATCACAGCGCGACACGTACCCCTTCGGAGCCGCCGATGTTTCGCCGGCGCCGCGTGGATAAGTAGATAAATAGGGTATTTTCTCGATTTATTTAATTCCCTAAACTTCAAAAATCCATATCTTTGTGTAGAAAAATCACAAAAATAAAATAAAAATACCCTCTCGTCAAAGGAATCGTAGGAGAATAATGTGGAAAGAAATCACTTAATTTCATCAAGTATTTTATTTTTTATAATTTATTTACTCTCTCGCATTGTTTTAATTCTCCATGCATGCATACAATTCACCATGGCATGAGACCATAGTGGCTTTTGAAGCCTCCGAATTTGGGAACATTCCCCGAATTTTCCAAAGTCGAGGCCATCCCTATGAGGAGTTCTCGATTTTTCAAGTTCAGTGTCACTGTTTTGAGTATTTTAATTCCAGTAAATAGCATGTTGTGAAATAAATTCTAGGAAAATTTGGTGATGTTCCTTATGACCAGAGAACCCTAGGAAAAATAGGTTTTGACTTAGTTCATTTAAAACAACCCTAATCGGCTTAAACACCCAAAATAGGTCTTTAATTAATTAGAGTTAACCAGGCATCAAATTGACTTGAAATCAATTCTCCACTGACCTTTAGGATCAGAGGAACCCACCATAAAAATTTGAGGTCAATTGGACTTGGTTAGCCCCACTAATCGGTCGATTAAGTCACTTAGCCATTTTAAACTTTAAAAATTCATAACTTTTAAAATACTTTTAAAAAATTCACCAAATTGGTTTTGGAGCCTCTCTGATATCAGGGGAACCTAAGAAAATTAAAATTTCAATTTTCTAAAAAAGTTGATTTTTAATAATATTTTAATATTGTTAATAATTAAAAAATAATAAAAATCACAAAAATAATAAAATTCACCAAAATGTCACATTTTGAATTTTAATCACTTAGGAACAAATCCCACATTTTTCCTAGGTCTATTTAGTGAGATATTGAATTTTAAAGTTTTAAGGTAATTTTAAAATTAAAAAATGTATTTTCTAGCATTTTCACTAAAATAATTATAATAAATCATAAAAAAATCAGAAAATTGCAAAATTTGTTTCTCTGGTTTTCTTGATATCAGAGAGATTTTTGAAAAATATAAAATCCATTTTTCAACATTTATTTTATTTTTAAATTAATTAACACTCCAAAACTCAAAATAATTATAATAAAAATAATATAATTCAAAAAATTACCAAAATTGGTCCAAGTGCTTCTCTGGTCATTAGGAATGTCCCCTAATTTTCTTAAGGACAGAAACTTTCCTTTGGTCATGTTATCAAATTTTCCTTCAAAAATCTCTATTTTCCACCAAAAATAATTATATAAATAAATTAAATACAGAAAAATCACATTTTCTCCTCTCATGTCTTTATTGACATATGAGTGAAGTTACATAAAAATTTCAAATTCATTTAAGTTTAATTTAGTGAGTTATGAAATTATTAAGCTTAAAGAGGTAAAATGGTAATTAAACTTTCAACCCTTAATTAAAACTTTAGGTTTAATAAAAATTAACAAGTAAAATATTTGATCTTAATCTGATTTGGATGATTGAAATTTAAATAATTAAAGGGTAGAAACCCATTAAATAATTTTAAAATGATTAAACTTTAATTAAATAACGATTAAATTTGGAAGAATAATAAAATTGAATCATTAAAATAAGCGATATTTATTAGGAAGAGATTTATTCTTTAATTTAAAAATCCCTAAATTAATCATCTCATTAATACTCAATTTCTAATTAAAATGATAACTCAAATTTAAAATATTAAAAGACTTAATCATTAAACTAAAATTAAATTATTAAACTCTTTCAAAAATTTCAATTAAAATTAAAGATAAAACTAAATTAAAAATTAAATTAAATTAAGTAAATTAAATTGATTAAATTAAATCAATTAAATTAAATTAAATTAAATTAAATTAAATTAAATTAAACAATTAAATTAAATTAAATTAAATAATTAAATTAAAATTAAATTAAAATTAAATTAAATTAAATTAAACAATTAAATTAAATTAAATTAAATTAATTAAATTAAATTAAATTAAATCAAATCAAATTAATTAAACATCAAATCAAATTAAATTAAATTAAGTTAAATTAAAACTCAATTAAATTAAGTTGAATTAAATATAACATCACCAAAGACATAAAGAATTCAAAATAAATGTAAAATAACTCGAACACTATTCCAAATTTAAACCCTTAACTTAAATCAAATCATTTGAATACTAAATTTACCCTCGAAAGCTTTGATTATTATAACTCCTAAATGAAACATTAAATGAAGTGCTACTTCACTCATAGGATATTCAAATGTCCTCAGTTCAATCGAGCAAGTTAACAAGACTTCAAAACTCTCTGACGATTGATTCATTTATATAATTAAATTCATTTCAGACTTAAAACAATCCTAGAAATATCGAAAAGATGTTTAAGATTCTTCTTAAGCACTTCCTCAATATGATAAGATATTTATAAGAACAATCGACTTAATCGTTCTTTGATGAAGAAAATCGTCTTTAAACCAAAAACACAAAGAACCTAGACGTCATGAGCTGACTAGCCATAGGATTAGGAATTTGGTAGAAAATCATAACCCTTCCCTTACTTTACCTAGGAACTTGCTTAAGTATTCTAATCGTGTTTTAAAGTGCATTGACGACGTGAACACTCCTCCAGCACGCTTTTATATTTTATCGTAATTTACTTTCTTGCAATTTTACTTTCCCGCAATTTACTTTCTCACAAATGCACTTTATTTTTCTCGCATGATAAAACAACAATATTGCATGAAAACCCACACCTTAGATAGCCCCAAAACTCAAACCAAATTAAGTTAAAAGTCACTGCAAGATAACTCATCCACAAAAGAAATGACTTCTCTAAAAAATAGAGCAAACAAACTCTGAAACTCTTTAATCAGCAAACAGACACAAAATCTCACAATTGAATTGAATGAAACATCATGGACAGATTGGAATGATTCTGCCGATTTTACGAAGACAACGATTTCCACGTTTCCAACGAAGTGTAATCTATTCAAATGGAGTTTACAAATAGACTGATTCAAGTGAACTGAGAAAATAAATATGCTCAGCTGAGATGGAACGCACACAACTGGTTTATAATCATTTTAAGATTTGTTTTATTCAAAATATAAGAAGACGGAAATAAGAATTTAAATCAAACACTTTTCACTTGATTCTATGATTTCAAAACAACCTTCAAAATAAATAAGAATCAAGGCTGTGAGTACACACATCACACAAAGAAATTTTCTGAGAATCATTCTGAAATTTTCCGAATTAAATAATCCAAGCCATAGGACTTCGAGGTATTCACATGAAAAACATAAAAATCCTCAACCTTTCACAGTATC